>PVIR01001943.1:0-111665 GCA_004026965.1 Petromus typicus
GATTGATTTAGTATCAATCTGGGTATGACTGAATAGACTACGGAAGAGGGAACCCCGACCCTGGGGGTGAGTGGCACCAACCAATAGGTTTAGAGCACGGATGGAATAAAATGAGAAAAGAAAAAGAAAGCCTCGCCCCTAACATAGAGTTGCACCAACTCTAGAGTGAGAGCCAGGCCTTCAGCTTTTGCCTGGACCCTTCAGATCTCCAGCATACAGACAGCTCTACTACACTCAGCTACACCTGACTCAGAAGGTGGCCATGCCTTGAAAATCCTGACAGACGTCTATATCTTGTAGAAGTCTGTCTAGTTAACACTGATTGCCATCACTGGCAAAAGCAAATAGATGACATTCTCCAGTTCAACTCACATTTGGAATAAAATGCATTAAAATATACCAATAAAACCATAAAGAAAGATTCTCTTTTTAAAATTTTTTTCTTGTACTGATGAACGAGCCCAGGGCTTCATGCAGAGTAAGCAAATACTGCACCTGAGCAATAATCAGCTCCCTGTAAGATTATTGACAGCCAAGAGTTTAACAGAAGAATCTAAATCTGAACACTGACTAGTAGCTATATAGGGTGAGTACAAGGATCCAGTTGCCCCTTGGATGACCACCTTCCTGAATTGCTGTCAACTTCCAAAATCATGAATAGCAGCCAACTGATTACCTGAAAAAGTAAAAACCATTCTTGTTTTCCAAAGCTTTTCATATCCACATTTTTTCAGAGAAACCATTAAGAGTGCCAACCTTCCAAATTGTATTCCTTTCATCACAATTCAGGGAGAAAAGCACTGCTGAATATTTTCAGCTTCTGGCTCCATCCACCCCATGGTGCCAAAGGAGTAAAGGAATACAATCAGAGATATGGAATGCCCTTGTAGATAAGTCCTGGAGGCAGACTGCTGCCTTTAATATCATTTATCTAGGAGCCGATCATATTGCCGGAAGAAAGAGCCACAAGATACTCTTTTAGTAGTTTGTCATTGTCGGCTGGTGTTTGGTTGGCAGCAATAAGAACTTTGCTCCTGTTTTCTCTATTTCATTCTTAATATAATTTAGGGATACACCTCCTACCTTGAACTTTGAGGCCAACATAACTATTGTATTGGTAAATCCCAAGACTGGTAAACCATCACATTTCCTAATCTAGATTTCTAAAATAATAGTTTACACCAGTAAGAGTAAGTTAATCACACAAGTTAAGTCGCTTAGAATATTAACAGTTCTTAAACTGAAGAAAATAGCTTCTCCAGATTTTCAGTCTTTTTCTTTCTGCTACTGCTGAGTGTCCTCCGAGTCAAGATTTCAGGTGAGGGCTGCATCAAGATGTCAAGTCCTATCTGCAGTGGTCAGGTGCACAGAGCGCTTTTCAAATATCGGTGACTGCTTTTATTGCTATCACTAAGGCATCTGCTCTATATAAGGAGTAGAACTGTTCATAGTAATGCTGTGGGCTCCTTACATGTGGAACTCTTCCAGAACGCACTCTCTCAACCTCTTCACCTGACTTCATCTTTATCATATTCTTTATTACAGAACCAAACATTAAAAACAAATATTTATTTATAAAATGAATTAAATTTAACTGTTGCTCTGGGTTCTGTGAGCCGTTTCAGAAAAGCATGAAACCTGAGAAGGGGACCTTAAAAGCATTTGGTTTTGTAGTCAAACCTGAAAAAAGTCATAAGTAACCCAAAGATCTGCCATTTATTTGCAAATGCTACCTGAAGAAGGTGGCAACACTGCACAGTATTCACTAACTCCAGGTAGTGTGAGAACTCAACTGAATCAAGACATCCAGTTAATATTCAGAGTCCTAGAATCCTGCTGGGTTCAAAGAGAAGTTCCATGTCTATGGGATCAAAAGTGAAGTACTGAGAATCATAGGGGAATAAAGAAATTCTCTTTGCATTTCGATAGTCACCACGGAAGACAGAGCGCCTACTTCCGAGTTCCTGAGGGAGGGTAGGAGCCTCGCTTCACAAGTGTATCTGTCTCCAAATTGCAAAACTATACCACCCGGTCCAAGATTCTAAGACCTTAATTTTTCCTTTGAACAAAGCTAAGTAGCAAATACAGATGGTCATTCCAATTTGAGCTGAATCTAAAGTGAATTACACGGGACAAATAGTCCTGTCAAGTCTTTTTACTTGAGTGCTAGTTGGTGTTTAGCTTGATGAAATGTATACAATGAATTGTGTCAAGTTTAATGTGTACTCAACAATAAAACAGCTTTTTATGGCTAGGTTGTTCTGGGTTAGCAGAAAATATTTTTGTTTTCCACTGTATTTCTCCAACATGTGTAGGTCATTTCTGGATTTTGTTTTTATATGTGAATTGTTTAATTACATAAGTAGATTATGATAAATACAATAATATTCCACTATTATCTTTCCAGTATTATAGATAGATGAATTAAGTGGAAATATCATAAGCAATGATATTTGCTGAGGCTGAGTCTGAGATAGCCAGGACAAAAAACAAACACAATACAGCTGCTCTGGAGGCTGGCTAAAAATCAGGCCTCAGCATGGAGGCAAGATGACCACACCTACATGATGGGCCCAGTGACCCAGTATGATCACAGATGGGCATCAACGAATGTGAAGAGGGACCAGAGAGGTCTGGACCCACCACTTCCCAGGAGAATCCTCCTTTCCACCCACGCTTGCTATATGACTTGTTTTTCAATTGGATCACCATTACCTAATGACTCTACAAGTGACTCTACTTGTAAACTTATTGTTTACATTGTACTCATGTGGATTTTGCCTTATAAAACTCTTCTGTAAAGTAGGATCCTCAGCTACCCACCCAGGACCCCTCCTGCCCTTCTAGAGCTTTCCTATCAATAAAGATCTTCCTACTTTTGATCTCCATTTTTCCTAGGACTCATTCCTACTAAGAATAAGAATTCAGCATAACAAACAGTTAACATGTTGGGAGATATAATTTCGTATTTCATCTCTGATATACATTATATCAAATTCTATTTATATTTGATGATTGACAGTGTTGAATTTTACATGTACTCTGTGATCCGAGAAAAGAATAATGCATCTTGTTCTTATTGCATTTTGTTCTAGGAAATGGATTTTTGCAAAGATTTGCCCTGCCTGTGTCTTAGGTAACACTCATGGATGCCCCTCATTTGCTTACAAAAAAACCAGACATAGATTCTACATATTTCTATTCTTTCTCTCAAAAATGATAGTTGATTTTTGTTATCATTGCTCATCAGAACAATGTTTCTTTTCATCAAATTTTGTTTCTCTCTTTTCCTCAAAGTTCTAAAAGTTTGACCAGTTCTCACTTTAAATCAGCATACAACTTGCGTCAGTGACCTCTACAGAGAAAGAGTTGACTGACATCATAGTAAAATATACTCCAATTTCCCATCAAACCACTGCTAATGGCATCATGTTTGTTTCTCTAATATAAGCAGCTAACTTAGATAGCAATTAATATACAGCCAGAGAAGGACTTGGCTCTGGGAAGTAAGCACAAATATAAAGACAGCAGAATTGTGGCTAGAGGCTCCTCTGAAGACCAGGCCACATGATAAACACCTCTCTAAGGGAAAAGCAATAACTTGATATTATACTATGATTAGCACCTGGTCCAAGAAGTCCAAATAGCCATCAGTTACTCAAGTGGGTGATCAGAGCATCTGAATCCATTGTTTTTCAAAAATGCCTTTATTTTTTCCATGTACCCTTGCTCTGTGACTTGCCTCCTTATTGGATCAATATTAGCTAAGGAGCTATACTTTTAATCTTATTGTTTGATTATAGTTTGACCCATGTTATATTCACCTTGTGATTTTGCAGTATAAATCATTCTTAGAGAAATCACCTTCGTAGCAACCCACTTCCAAAACCCTTCCTGTCTCTCAGGAAGTATTATCAATAAATTTTTCCCTACTCTTATTCTCCATTGTTCCATAGAATAATTCTTTGATTCTTGGAACATGAACTCAGTGTATCCAACATCTAGCAGATTGGTAGTTATATTTCTCCTATATCGCCATTATCCCCAACATCTTCTTTTGAGCCTTGTTTACTCATTCCTATTAAAACTCTTCTATTTTGCCTAAACCTTCAGGCTCTTGCAGCTATCTCAGTTGGAGCATTCATCCTAACACAGTAATCCTTCTCCCCCTTGAAATTTCTTTTTGAAAAAAGTTTCTTCTTTCCTAAATCTGGATTTTTAAAAATCCCTTAGCTTATGATCTGAATTCTTCATTTTCCATCCAAAATATCAGCAAAAGGCTATTACTGACTGATTTTAAATAAAAAGGAAAAATCACCATATTCATTTATTTATAAAATAAAATGGAAATATCAATTGTTATTCCAATTGACAAATTCGTTTGTACTTTGTTGGCTTACTTGTATATTAAACAATTGTTTCTTTAAGAAAAGATAAATTCTTAAAATCCCTTATCTAGATAAGCTTTATTCAAATTTTAAGTTTTCTAATAATAACGGATATTTCCCCTCTACCTTTACTGAGTTTGTTCTATTTGCTCCCTGGGTGTATTGCATTTATTGAGTTTGACTGGATGAACTACATAAATCAAAATAACTGACTTAGTTCTCAAAATAACTAATTTTTAAAGAATATTTTAAGGAAGCTCATAAATATCTAATCACAAAAAAAGTTATTTATCTCACTTCATATATGATAGTCAGTGTTTGTGTTTGGACCCAAAGGAAGACCAAATATAGTTATTATTATAAATTATGGACTTTCTTTTCCAGGTCCCCGAGAAAGACGTCCTTGAGTCCAAACATAGTTACGCAGAATGGAGAAAATCCATCCAGATCACCTGCAAGGATTATTAAGCATAGATGGCAAGAGTGCTGACCTCAGACGACAGACAACAGATCTAGCCAAGGCTTAACCATTTCACCTCGAACAAGTCCCCGGATGTTAATTTAGTTCGTATTTTTTCACAGAAGCTTTGATTACCACACCACTGATGACAGCATGGCCCCTTTTCTCCTTTCATTCAACAAATATATATTGACATCTCCCCTGTGCTAAGCATTGTTTTAGGTGCTTGGACAGGACATTGAACAAAACAGATTTGTATATTGAAAGATTTCATACTGAGGAAGATAATGAGATAAATAAATAAAATATATGGCATGTTGGTGATGAATACTGAGGATAAAAACAAACAGTAAAGGAAGGGAGATGTTAGTGCTGTATTCTGATAGGTGATCGGTCAAGGAAGTTCAACCTGAGGAGATGATTTTTGATTAAAACCTAAAGGAAGTGAATCATTTGTCCATAAAATATTTAAGGGGAGAGTATTTAAGGGAAAGGAAAAATGAAAAACCAAAGCCCTGAGGCCTGAAAGAGACAAGTACAATCAGAGAACTCTCTCCAGCACTGCCGAAACCACATTAGAAATAAAGTCCCTGAGGTGGGGGAGTGACAATCACAGAGAACCCTGCAGGGACTCAAGTATGTGAGATGGAAATCTGTTGCAGAGTTTTGAATAGATTAAATCTTATATTTTAATAGGATTCCCCTGACTGCTGTGTTAAAAAGAGACACAGGAACAGAGACAGACTGACCAATGAGGAGGTCATTGTAACAGTCACCTGGTGAACTGTTACTTAGCCTAGACATGGAGTATAGTTCAAACCAAAGTCTAGTCTTGGCAGCATGTGCTTCGTAGTACAGATACAACCCTACTTAATACTCAAAACACAGCCAAAATATCAACTGCATAAAATATGTCATCTTCTTATTGCAAAGTCAATAAGAAAACCAAAAAGCACAAAAACTATTGAAGCTTAGATAAGCATTGATTGCATCCAGAACTGAGAAATTTTCAGATAATCACAGGCAATTACTCCCTGGCCCTCCCCTGGCTTCCTGCAGAAGGTAAGAACTTCATCTCTTTACCTTCCCCGATGCTGCCACAAGCCCTAACGTTACTAAACTAAGCATGACTGAGAAGCCACTTTCTCAATGATATTATAGCATCTTGTACAGTTTTATGGAGACATTGTAATGGGAAAGTCTTGGTTTTTATCCTTACTTGGACAAAAACTTCAATTTTTTTCTCTGACATAGCGGCAACATTCAGTGCAAATCGATCTATGTGTGGAGCATTATCATATGCTCCAAAACAATCTTTCCAACAAATTTGATAACATCAATTGTTTTCGTAATTTTCGGTGCCCACAGAGCAAAAATTGTTCTATTACCTTTTTATCTCTTACAAATTCCTAACCACAACAAAGAATTTATCAAAAGAACTGCCTTTTGATATCTTCATCAAACAGGTGAATTATAATTGGTTAATGTCATGAATTGTCAGAAAAATTCATGAAACCTCCACTGAGATTTAATCTCAGTATTTCTTTTCTATTTCAAGTACACAGAATGTCACCGTTTTCTTTGCCTGCTAATGAGGGTTCCTTTCCTGACAGCACTTAGAGAGGCTATCTGTAACGAAGTGCGTGAATGTCATATACTCAAGCCACCCAACATCACTATCCAGTATGTGTAATATATATTTTATTACAGACTTGAGTAACTACAGGGATAAAATATATTTTCTCTTTTTGCTTAATAATTTAGACTGGTTTGGAACATTTTTTCACTCATTTGTCTCAGACATCATCCAGTGGCCTAATCAATATTGTGCGGTCAGAGTACTCCAGATGGCCAAGCTCAGGTTTCTGGCCCAGGGTAAGTCAATTCGTGGTGTATAGCTCATGTATGTGATCATATAAACAAGTAGTCTGCGTTACATAACTTCGGTGGCTTTGTGTGACATCATAAGCAAAAGAGTAAGAATTTCAGCGGTGCTCCCCATCCCACTGAGATATTAAAGACATGTCTGACATTCTCACAGCTCTGCAGCTTTTATTTGAGTCATTTGCATCTTCCTGGAGTGCTGGCAGAACAACTGGCATAGGCAGCAGGATTCAGTGAATCCTCCACTCACCCAGCTGGGATGGAGGGGTGACTAGCCGTAAGTATGTGGTACTCAGGGGCCAGGTTCCTCTGTGTGGGCCTTCCTCATGCCTGTGTGAAGATGGATGTGACACTTGCTTCCACAGAGAAAGCTTTGCATGCTATGAGAGAGACCTTGGAAAAGAAGAGTGCCCCTACCACTGCCAGGGCAGCGGTGTGGGCATCCCTTGCTGTCCTCAGCAATGAGACAGAAGCCTGGTTAAAATGAGCTTCCTACATCAGAGGGCTGGAAGAAAAGCTAGCTGCTGCTCAAAAATTGTATCTGGTAGGAGTGTATGCTAATGAGATAACTGAGCCCACAGCCAAAGACAACTGGATGTTGAAGAAGCCAAATGTACTGCATGCAGGAAGGCATATCTAGTGATATACAGTAAAGCAGCAGCTGCCCATGACACCCCTGGGGCAACCTCAGGTCCTATCCAAATGGTTGAATTTCCCACATACCACTACTTCACTCAGCCTGAACTTAAAGATTTGGGAAAGAAACTTAGGCAATTCTAGAGGGGAGCTCTTAGCTGCCTAGTTGCTGCAACTGTGGAATTCTAGGCTGATGGTTTTACAACATTTATACTAGGCAGGAGACTAATTTTAACCATCTCTCCCTTAGACAACAGCTGAAGAGCAGTCACTGATGTGATAGGGAAGTCACTCCGTGTTCAACTCGCTTATAGTAGCCATTTCTACAGAGCGGGTCAGTGTAAGGGACATATGAGCAACAGAGAGCAAATGACAATTTTGCTGGCAGATCTTGCAGAAATTGGTATTTATCCTTAACACCTGGTGTCCTCATGGTGAATCATTCATTGTAAGCAGGAAGGTTATAGTCTTTGCAGAAGCTCCTCGCCTTCTTCTGGTTGCTTACCATGCTGGATGAAGGCAGTGACTAGTAGGGTGGCCAAGGGAAGGCTGAGACTAAAGAATTTCAGGACTGTACTGTGCAGACCAGGTCATACACACTCCAGACAAAAGAGAGGAAGAAGTAGTTAAGAAGCTCATAAAGATCAATGAATGCAGATCTGGGTAAAACTTTTGGGAGCAAGAGTCAGTCAGGCCATGACCAACAAAAAGTCAATATCTACCTGTTAGAATATGAAGGCCTTGTTCAATGCACAAATATTTCTCAAGTGGATCATGAGTAAAATTAGGTGACAGCAACGAGACTAAACCATTAGTTCCCAGTGCCAAAAGGCAGCCCATGGACACAAAGACTCTCTGGTTGACCTTACCTGCCTTTCAGTGGATAGGACACTGCATATATAGATGACTATCCCTTCCAGCACAGAAATTGAAAACTTTATTTACCGTGCTCAGTAACTAGCAAGCTTTCTGAGTAAGGTACCAAGTACCTATGTGCACACCATAGTGATATCACTGGCTCAACATGCAGCCCAACAGGAAACACCACAGTTACTCAAGATGAAGTTGATGCTCTGGCCTTGTACAAGCCCTGTTCTTCTAATTATATTTGAGAGGCTTCGGGACTATTAAACAATGAGTGGTACCAGTTACTGAAAGTTGGATGACCTTGGATAGCCTCACAATCTCATCAGGTGATGTTTGTGCCATGATATGTTGTGTGTACATACTTGATGAACACATCAATATCTGTGACATATCAGGTGTTTTGGCTGAGGAAACGTTATACAAAGATTGACAGGATCCTCTACAGAAGAGGGGACTTTCTCACCTTCACAATGGTGATATTTCCTAGTCATACTGGGGGTTAGAGTAGTTCACTTATTTTTAACTTGTTCTTGCAACCTATGTTGTTGTTACAGATTAAAGATATAATGCTTTCCTCTTCTCAAGAAGGGAATTACCCTAAAGATTCACAGATTGACTGCCAGGCAAAAATCCCTAAACGGGGTGGCGTGTGTGATCAGAGGACCCAGAAAGCCTGAGATCGGGCTTTTCATCAAAGTTTTCCACCTGCTAATGAGTCAGTATATATTATGTGGTCTGCACAGGTACAGTGAATATGTAAAGAAAGTGTGTGTGTTGTATAAATTCTGGTTTAATATGTTATCAAATAAAAGCAAGTGGGATTTTTTTTAATGTTTGCTTCCCATGCCACTGAGATAGTAAAGGCACTTCAGACATTCCTAAGGGGCTGAATCTTTCCCTCAAGCTGCCCAATCTCAAGTGAACCTTCCCAGCCAGGACCAGTGGCAGAAGAGATATCCAGTTAAATTTAAATTTCAATTAGCAATAACTGTGCCTCAGAATAACCTCATTGAATATGATACTGTCAGTCCACTGCATAAAGCTAAAATTTAAATTTCATATAAACACTAACTACTCTTTAATATGATGTGCCCTAAATATTGTCTAAGATATCACGGTACTAAAAAGATTCATTGCTTATCATAAATCCAACATAGACAGCCGTAATTTTTGTTGACTAAATATGGGAACTAACAACTGATTATGTGCTGTCAATAGTTTTAGAACTTGTGATCTTAGCCTGTTTCTTAACAAGAAAAATGAAAACTAAGTATGTTTGAAGTATCCTCCTTAGTTACTTTTCTCATTGCTGGGACAAAAATACCCAATGTCCACAAGTTAAAGGAGGGAAAGTTTATTTTGTCTCATGGCTGTAAAAGGTTCAGTCCATAGTTGGCTGGCTGCAAGGCAGGATGGCATTGTGGAGGGGCATCACAGAGGAGGAACAGTCCATTGCAGAGCATGCAGGAGACAGCAGCAAGCCATCTTCTCCCTGTTATCCCTTCAGGCTACAACCCATTGGGGTGGCACCATCCACACCGGGGGTGGGGGGATTTCCTATTATCTACATTGAGATCTACGCTAAACCAATTTACTGTAGTTATCACACATCCTCAATTCCAGTATCATCTCTTCACTCATCATCACACACCTATGATGCAGCCACCTTCCCAGTCCCCCTCTATGAGCCCACAAGGTTTTGCAGAGACATCTAGGTACAAACCATGACACTTCCCTTCCATTACAGGATACAAGGCAGTATACTTTCCTCTCTACTCTTATTTTTTCAGGAAGTTCACTTCATTCTCAGAGTGAAAAGGATAGACTCAAAATTAAGTCTTGAGTTTATAGCTCTCAGCCACTAATTTTTTATGACCTATTAAAAGTATTTTTAATTTCCTATTCCATCAATATTTACAATAAATAAGTTGTATTTGATTATTCTATGAACTCCTTTATTTCAACCATTTTGCAGATATGAGATAAATATTTTCCCCTTTCATTGTATGTGAGAAAGTACAGTTCATCCATGTAAATTTATTTTTAAAAAGTCAAGCCAATTTGTGTTATTTGCAAAGATACATGGGCATTTTGTCACATTTCATAGAGGCTGTAAAGGGTTCAACTAGTTTATGGGAGATAGAAATCTAAATAAAGAAGGATATAGACAACTTGAATAAGTAATACTCATCAAGCTATAGTATATTACATATTCACAAGTGTCAGGTACAAAAAAAAATAACAATGAAGCTTTTATCAGAACTATTGCATTAAGGTAAAAAGATAAATTCAACTCCACTGAACTAAAAAGGAGTATTTTTAAGAGCTGAATAGGGTTGTGGAAAAGTTCTTGATGACAGAGGCTGGAGAGAAGTCAAATTGTTTGCTAATTAGCATTATCTAACTGAAGCTTCTATCCTTCCACAGTGAATGGGGGACAAGAACGCCAAGTCCTTTGATGATGATACTTCAGAGCTGTGGTTCTCAGTCTTGAGAAAAACACTCTGGAGTTTTAAAACTGGCAAGAAGCTGGAAGAAGATTGAGCTCTCAAAAGAATGGAGCAAGAAATTACAAGTACAAATTTTCTCATGTAAATGGTCTATGTTCAAAGAAGAGAGAGACAGAGAAATGAGAGTTCAGAACTTTTCTAACAACTAATATTATTTCTGTCTTGAAAACATAAAATTGGTAGCAAACTAATGTATTCTTCGAAATATGATATTTAAATACTATATATATATCCTGACGATTACTCCAAGAACTACAGGTAGACAATGAGTAATCAAAAGGTACCTACTGAATACTTGGTTCATAAATAAATCACTTGTAAAGTATGACACTTTCTTTTAACTAATTCTTGGATATGGAAGAATAAAAACAAAATTTTAATTATATAGAAAGTAAAAAAAGAACAGTAAATAATTACAGAGATAAAATTTAATAATAAATATGAAATAAATGAGTACAAAAAAACTAAAAATGAAAAGCAAAATGTATTCAAAAAGAACAAACTGGATATAGTGGCATATCATTCTAATTGCAACATTTTGAGAAGGTGAGGTAGGAGGATACAAAGTTCAAAATCAGGCAGAGTCACTTAATAACTTAGTGAGACCATGTCTCAAAATGAAAAAAATTAGAAGGAGCTGAGGATGTACCTCAGTGAGAAGGCACTGGTGCATTTCCTTATACAAGGGCCTTTGATAGGAACTTGATTAGTTTGTGAGGGCTGGTTATAAATCAAAACAGTTGAGATCTGGATGTTTACACGCTATAAATAACAAGAGACAAATGAACCTTCTATGAATCTAATTAATCTAAGCTGTTCATGTGTCAGGCAGGTTATAACTTGAGGGTCTAAAATAAACCAAAGAAAAGTAAGAAAACATATTTAAAGACAAAATCTTAATGAAAATTTTAAGACCAAGGAAAAGCACAAGTTAAACCAAAGAAAATTTCTAATTAAAAAAATCAATAAAATGACTGACAAAAAGCAAACAATGAGACAAACAGACAGTAATTTCTACCAACAATGAAAGGTATGGTGTAATAAACGGGCTTACATATTATAATAAACTAATATCTGTAATTCTATAATGGTACTCATATTTTAGTGCTTATTCTGTGTTTAAAACACTAAATCTTTCTCATATTACTCATTTAATTATCACCAATGTCATAGGGAACCTTCAAATGTTACTGGAAACTTTTTAGTAGGCATCAATGTCCTACTCAGTACAGTGCAGACCTGAGGGGGGAAAAACATAGAAGACAAAACTGAAAGTTCAGAAAGCAGGGTATCAGGATGACCAAAGCTAATGCAACCAACAAAGGTACTGGCCAGTCCAAGTCACTGGCTATTTATTTATTTATTTATTTAATGGGGATTTTTTGAGACAGAATCTCACTTTGTAGTTTAGGCTGGCCCTGAATTCACCATGTAGCACAGAATAGTCTCAAACTCACAGCAATCCTTCCGCCTCTGCCTGTCAAGTGCTATGATTACAGGTGTGAGCCACTACACCTATCACTGTGGTATGTGGTTACCAGGGATCAAACTAGGACCTTACACTTGCTAGCCAGATGTGAGAACCACTAAACTAAATCCCTGGCCCTGATTTTTTTTTTTTTTTTTTATAATCAACTGAAGTAAAGGTAAGCTACATGAAAGGTACTATATACAAGGATGCAGTCATGCGTTTTCTAAGGAAATTCATGTAAGCAAGGCTTGTAAAAGACAAGACAAAGCATTCTCAAATTAGGAACAGAATAGACAAAGTATATGGTTGTAATTAGAACATTGTACTTCTAGTAAGACAATTTTAGCTGTGGAAACAGAATTTGGGTGTGAGTTACTCTGACCTCAGCATATAGGCTTTGGACAAATTCACTTCTATAAACATACCAATTGTGAGCTTCTCTTCATAGCCTACACTGCCTACAGCCTACTTTGGGCATAATCGATACTGTGGTCCTCTGATCAGTGTAAAAAGTCTGACATAGATATTTACACATTCTATGCATCAAAATGTTACATAACAAATTTATATATTAAATTCAAAAAGATAATTTCTTAGCCAATTATGGTTTTTCTAAAGTTCACTAATAAGGGGTAAAAAGATTAATAGTCCAAAACACAGAACAAATTGGTAAGGTAATTAAAAGACTAATAGATATTTTCCAAAGTATGAAGCACTGACAGTTTTACAAAGAAATGTATATTCCTTTAAAAAAATTTCTTTTTCATTGTTTAAGTAATATAAGATAGAAAGTATATACCTTCATTTTATGAAGTAAATAAACCATTAATACTAGAATTAGTCCAGCCCAAACAAAAAGACCAGAAGAATTTTGAAAAACATTCAAAAAGTGGGAGAAGACTCAACACTTCTCAATTTTAAACCTTACAGTAAAGACCTTGTAACAAGGTCCAGCTCCATTTCTGCTCTTTGTTGCTGTTTTTAGCCCTCCTTCTCTGTCTTTTGCTTCACACTCACCACCTGCAGAGAAGCCTGAGAGCTCTCATCCTGAAGGGAAATCAAGTCAGTAAACCTCTCCTAATCCTGACCCCTAGTTGCAATAGTCCTACAGTGGTCTCCTTTGCTCTTTGAGTCACCTGTAAACCTGCTTTGGGAAGATCACCCACTTTTCACCAGAAAGCCTCCTCATGTGAGCAGTGAATCTTTTGATGATGATGATGATGATGATGATGATGACGATGATGATGATGATGATGTGTGTGTGTGTGTGTGTGTGTGTGTGTGTGTGTGTGTGTGTGTGTGTGTGGCTTCTTCCAGCTTGACACCTGAACTGAGTCTATCTTTGATGTGTGGTTATAAAACTTCCAATCAAAAGAATGTAGTCTTGTCAGAGGACAGACATGGGTCAATGAAACATATTAATGTTCAATTGACCTTTTCCCAAAATATCAAGGAAATTCAAAGGTGAAATTATAGGATCTTTAAATACAGTACCAAAACAATTGGTTATACATAGGGTTCCTGACCATGAAGTTGTTGATTGATGGAGAGGATCACTCATAACCTAAAGATCCCAGACTTCAAATCTGTGTTATAAGTACTTAATAAAGTTTTGTCCATTTAGAGCAGAGAATGAGTGACTTCAGGGAGGCATATATATTACACAAAGATGCTAAAATGTAAACACTGAGTAGGCAGTTAACAACATCTGCTACATGGATAGACTGCCAGCCCATCTAAAGAAAGATATGCAAAAGATACATATACCAGATGATGAAGTTACTTCAAGAAGATGAGAATAAAGACTATGATGAAGAAGTTATTTAGTTTTCTTTTGTACATCTTGGGGCTTGCTTCAATTTTTACACTATGCATATGATAAATTTTTCATTTTTTAAGATTTAAATATTTATTGGTACATTTTACATGCACATCACGATCACACTCAACATTGAGAACTTGTACCAGTATACAATATGACTTCTCATTTTTTCCCATTCCCCTACCTACCCTATAACTTCCATGTCCCATAGACATTGTGAAATAGAAAATATCCAAAGGGAAAAGAGGGTAGGAGTAAGTAACAAAGGGAAAGAAAACACGTGAGGGTAAAAAATCTGTCATTTTAAATAATTAATAAAGAAAATCCATTAATCAAAAATAAAAATTTCAACTGAATAAAAATGTGTTTCAAATATTCATTTAGACTGCAAGTGACTGCAGAGTGTTGAAGCACTGTGTTTATTGAAGTGCTTGCTTTAAATGAAGATGAAAATAAGTTTACTGGCCAAGATGATCCTCTTCAACAAAGGTGGACTTGACCAGCTACCAATTAAAACTAAAAATCTAAATCATGATGAGTGACTTTCAAATATATCTCAAGACATTCTTTCTCCTTGATGTCAGATTTTGCACTTAATGTATGTCACACATTCTCCTCCTGCTAAAAGCAGTAGGCAGCCTCAGACACCACGCCTCTTCCAAGTCAGACCTAGCCCAATAATTTCAGAGAAGATCTAATGCTAGTGTAACAGATAGAGAACCACTATTTTCTGAAATCTTACTGATTAGCCTCAAAACCAGGAACCATTACTCTTCCTTCAAGTGAGAGTAAGGAGGTACACATCTCATATGAATCAGTCCCAGAAAATGGTTACTTTCTCTTCCCTCAGGATTGGATAGATCACCTTTGCCTTTAGCTCTAGTTTCAGTGGCTAAAATCTGCTTGTGAGTAACTGTTACTACAGACAGCAGAAAATAAGGGACCTCGTGTACTCTGGCTAGAGGCAATCCATGTGTATATAGTGATATCATCAGTCAAGTAGGTGGTCAATTATCTGCTATCGAAAGCATGTTTTAAAATGCTTTCTTCTCCTTTCCAAATGCTTCCATCATAAAGCAATTCATTTTGTGTTGCAAATGAGAAGCATTTCTACATGCCAGGGAAGTGCTTCATCTTGGTAAAGTAGAAACACTTTCCATCTCAATATGTCCTGTTCTAAACCCTGGCAGGAAATGACCAGGTTATCAGGACAAAAAGGTCACAGAAGAAAGAAACTGTTTCCATGCAATCAGTCACCAATTGCAGTTTATCAGCAGGAGAACAGATGGAAAATGAGTTTCTTTTGATTACGATTCTTTGTGTATAACCCAATGAGACCAAACTCCTCAAAACGAATAAATATAAACCCCCTGCTATGCCATACCTCTGCAACAGTTCCTCTCTTTAATGGTATGATGATGAGAAGATACTTTTTTAAAAGGTTTGAATTTTTTTATGAGTCAAAATTCTGTATTCATGTTGTGAATCAAAGTTCAGGTTTTTATTCTATTCTGCTGGCATTATTTTGGGATTTATGAAGCTTATTTCCCTGTGTGGGCCATATTTTCAACATCTGAGCAACTTATCAAGGGGGAAAATCTGAACTTACCTTGAGACACTTAAAAATAAAAACTAGAACATACCAACTTTCTTTCTTTAAAGTATATGTTGTCACTAAAGTAGCACGAGGTATTTTTCTTCAAAAACAATAGGGTTGATTCAGCTTGTCTTCTCTACATTTGAATCCAGCGTAGCCAATCAGAAACCAACAGAGAGATTTCCACTTAACAAGGCACATTTTCTAAAAGCTTGATTAGTAATACACCTTACTGAAAGGCTATTTGTGTCTTCTTAAAACAGAGGGAACTGTTAGTTAGGAGTATTATCCTCCAACTCCATCTTCTTATCAATCCAGTTCCAAGAATAATGGGAAAGAGTCTTCCACATCCTCACCTCAACACTAGATCTGTGCTGTCAAACAAGTACCACAGAAAACCATCCAGGCTCCCAAGCCAGGTACCTCAAGGCAAAGACAAGTGTTAGATAATGTGAGATCCAGACTAGCTTTGGTTAAGACTTAGATCAGCTATTGTTTTAACAGTTAAACAACTTCTACCTTTTTCACTCTGTATTAAAAATACATATAATGAGCACATTTTCACTTGGGTATTGATACCTAAGATAACTGTAAAATAATATATGTGAATAAGTGTGAAGAGAAATCATAATTCAGGTAGCCGTTAAAGAAAGTAAGCATAAAGTGACAATCAAAGGGCTGATGTTAGAGAAATCATGAGTAAAGACATGTGCACTCCATGCCAAGGCTGTCAAGACCTCTGGCCTGGCACAGTCTCCAGTAATGCTATGGTCTCTCCTAACATCTCAGGAAAAGATTATTTATTATCTTGCCACTGATACCAACCATAAGCAGGTCGACTATGTTCCAGATCTGATTCTGCAACATGCTTAAGGTCTGGCTTTTCATATTTTTTCCTTCCAAAGGGCAATTACTTCACTGGAAAGATAAAAATAACTTTGACACCTGCTTTATAGCTAGTGTTGTAAGAAGTAAACATAGCAGCATAGGTTAAGGGTAGAGTTCCTGTGGACAGTAGAAAATCACATAGTGTGTCAGAAGAGGATTAGTTGTGGACTCCTTTACTCTGTATTCCAGAGATAACATCCTCACTTTTAGTGTACTGATTTTCAATTTATTCAAATAACAATGACTGAAATTATCTGTGATCTTAAACATGAATTGGAATCCTTACATATGTGCTATGGTTTATATGTGCATCATAAAATTAGTGTATTGGATTGAATGGTAATCAACGGAGTCAAATATTATTTCCAAGTGATATGTGGAAGTCCAACATTTGAGGAATAATTAAGACTAAGTGAGGTCATGAAAGTAGCATTAGTGGCTTTAAAGGAAGACGAAGATAGACCCCAGGTACCATGCTTGTTTTATCTCAACACATCACACCTTCCAGCATATTATAATGAAGGAAGAACTTCGGCAGATGCCAGCAACGTACTCTCACACATCCTAGCTTACAGAACCAGCACTAAATAAACTTCTATTATTTACAAAGCACACAATCTGTGTATTCCATTTAGCAACAGAAAATGGACTAGTAAAATACCCAATATATCTTGGTTACGTAAGGCTGTTTAAAAACTACTTTAAAAAACTCCAATACTATTGTCACATCTCAGAGTCATTAGGATCTCTTAAAATGAGACCCATCCAAGCATTAATATTTCAAACTTCTCTAGTGATATAATATGCATAGAATGGAGACTCTAGGAAGCAATAAAGGGAAAACACAATCAGCTGTGTATTAGATGCTAGAGAATACAATGGAAAACTAAGAAGAATCTACATGATCAGATTATGAAGAAGTTAATATCCATCTTAGAAAGGAGATAAAACAAAACAAAATAAAACAAACCTTTTGGTCACCATATTATCTACAACACTGACTACCTTGAATTCAAATACTCCTTTCTTCTGAGAATTACACAAAAACCTTCAGGCTAGATTCCAAAGGGGAAGATTGTATTGACTCTGTGTCATGGTGATGGATGACTTAGGTTCTATAACAAATTTGCCAAGTGGGAAAAAATACACATGTGAACTCTGTTTCTATTTTAGACTTTTTGTCCATAGAAATCTTATAAGAAAGGAAAATTATGGCATAAGATAAATGTCCAGAAACTTCTTCAAATATCAATGCAAGTTTCTATACCTTTTATTTCTCAATTAAAAAATACTTCAGCCAATAAAGTAAACTTTCATTTTTCTTGTTTTACTGATACAAATGTAGTTAGATGTATAGGGTAGCCCATACACAAGAACAGATATCATCTAGAAAAAAGCCTTGGAATTTCAAAAGATAATAAAAACTGTAGGACATCAGAGAGATTCTCAGAGATTTTCTTGTGAAACAATTTTAACTAGTATGAACATGTACAAATAGGTTGTGATTCTTTTACTAGGGCTGGGGTTTGAATTCAAATCCTTACATATGCTAAGGAAGCATTCTGAGTTTTGCAATAGTGAATAGGTCCAATGAATGAGACATAATTTATTCATTCGAGTGCTCTCCCAACTGAGATACATTGGCTATGTGATGAAGAAATTTCTTAAAATAACAATACCTTGTTATTTTAAACTCATTCTTCACTGTTAAGTTCTTTAAATTTATTTTTGTTTTTATTAGTACATATTTTCAGCATCTTATGATTGCATTCATTGTAGAAAATTGGTCCATGTACATGACACATCTCAATGTATTTTCTAGTATGGTTTATGAATGGATGTCAGAAAATTATAGACAACGTTATTTGTAAAATAATGAAATTCTTTAATATGTAATTTTAGAAAATAATGAAGCCAGAGCTTTAATCCAGGACAAAGGATTCACTAGTCTAAAGGGATAAAGAACAATAACTTTGAAACAAACACGTTTTTCCTTACTGGAAGAGAAGGTTTGTTGGAATACACAATTTAAGGTTTTCAGTCAAAGAATAGTTTTTCATTAAACTCACTGTCTAGTTAACAAATTGACTAGCAGCTCTTACTACCTACTTGTATGAGTTCCACTTAATGTAGTGGCAAATCTTTCTTCCTCAAATGCAAGGCATAGTCAAAGGATGATAACAGACTACTGGATGTTCTTACTGAGTACCATGTGTATAGTTCTGTGCTGGACTGTGTAGATGATAAGGGGCAAGTGACAAACTTTGAACTTTTCTGAGTGATTTTAAGGGACCAAGTGTTTAAAAGCCTCTTACACTCATGTTTCCTACAGAACTAATCCTTCCCACAAGCAAATGAGAATATAACCAAGTTATGAAACAAACTGCTCTGGTCCCATGAAATTCTGAGGCACTGGAGACAAATACAGATTCAGGGCATGTGAGTGCTGAAAGCAAGCAGAGTGGTTGGCTAGGGAGGAAGTAAAAGTGCAAAGGAGAGGAGAAAGTTATTCTCAGTTTAAAGAAAAGATTAAAATTATTTTTTAGAAATATCACACTTTGTTTCCATTCAGTTCACAAGAAAAGATATTTAGGGACTATTTTCTACTGCTAGGCTACACAGATCCTTTGCATACTGAAAACATGACAGGTTGCAAGGTCAAGCTTTCATTTTGCATTCTAATCACAGAAGTCTCCAGAACAAATACATGTCTGCATCAACAATATTTCTCCATTTCCTTGTAAATTTCCTTTCTCTTGTACTGGTTTCTCTGATTGGTTAAATAAATACAATAACTGCCTTATCACATGCATAGTTCTCCTATGTTAATTGCTTCTATCCAGTGAGTTTAAAGGCCACTTCTACATGAAATATTTGTCAGTGTTTTTTCACTTCCATGTTTATTTTTTGTTCTCTTTTCAACTGCCTGTAAGACTCTATTTAAAAAAAATTTATTGTAGGAGTAAATAAAAAGGGGATAATGAATGTGGTAATAGTAAATAAAAAAGGAAACAAAGATTATGCATTTAGGGGGTGGGGAGCTGCAGGGTGGGGGAAAAGGGAAAAAATGAGAATCAAATGATGTCATTTTCTGGTACAAACCCTCAATGTTGAACCCAATGATGATGTGTATTCATAATGTACCAATACAGATTAAATTTTTAAAAATTTTATTGACATGAACTACAGAGAACACAAAATGCATGGGATTGTCTCACCAATACTGACATTCAGAATAAGAAATTCTAATAAGTGAGAACAGTACAGTTCTGAATTTGTGGCCTAGGATAATAATGTGTTTAATAAAAGTGAATGAGAACAGACAAACACTGTAATTCCTAAATGTTTATAACAAATGTGCCACCCAGTGGGAAGATGGCAGATCCGTGAGCAGCAAAGAAAGAATCTTCTTGCAATTTACTATTCCCAAACCAGAACATAGCAACTGCAGGGGGAAAACGGGGGGGTGGGGAGTGAGTCCCCAAGACCTAAGAAGGATCTGAGGCAAAAATAAATACTTCAGGGGAAAAAAAATCTTTAATGAAAAAGACAGAGCCTCTCTCCTTTAGGATTCTTGGTAGGGGAAGGGCTGCTGAAACTACAGAGGACTGGTAACTTCTGAGGGTCCACAGGAGCTCACGGAGAGACAGGCTAGTGGAGCAAGGCAGCAGTCACCCTGAAGGGCAGCAGCTGCTGTTTTCAACATATAGAAATTGGTATCAGAGAAAGGATAGAGTATCCTCATCAGTCAAATAAGGAAGCTCTGCCCACTGCCCCAAGGGAATGAGAATCCACATGCCAGTAGCCTGGGGACTTCATCGAGAAGGAATTAAGTTCCTAGTGTGCCTTGAGACGAGTGCCAGCCACAGGATTGCACAAGGTGTCCCCGCTGTTCCAGCTTCCTGTCCTCCGACTGCCACATCGTGTTCCAGCATTCTAGCTCCCTATTAGCCATACTGAAAAAGCATCCACTAGGAGAGTTAAGAAAACCTGGAGACGACAACTATTGGTGAGTTTCTGGAGCCAGCACTACATACAGGACCCTGAACTCACTTTGGGAGAACGGTGGTTTCATATCTACAAGAGCACATTGAGCTGAATTTAGAATTGAGGTAAACACAGTCATCAGGAGACAACGGCTCTCCACCTGGGAATAGTTAACTCTGATTGACGCACTACTGCCCATATTGTCGGCAGGAGACAGCAGCTCCCTTCCATGAAGATGTTTTTCATAAATTTTTTTGAGAAATTATTTTTTTATTTTTCTTTCTTTTTCTATTCATGTCCCTCTCTTTTATTCTTCATTTCTATACTTGCTTGTTGCTGAGTCTGTCCAATTTCAGGTTTTTTCTTCTCACAATTGCTCTTATTCTTACAGGAGTGGAAAATAGTCTCTTGATTGCTTGTTGTGCTGGGTACCCCTCTTCTTCTTTTGTTTCTTCATCCTCTCTTTTCCTTGAGTCAGTATCAGTTCCCTGAAGCTTGTGTGATTCAGTCAGAACTCCCTACTCTCCTTTTCTTCTGTACTATTATGGGAGAGTGAATACAGTTTCTAAATGCCATGCTACTGTTAGTCTATTCCATTTTGAATGTGTCTCATCTGTCTCTGCTGTCCTCTAGCTTTTCTCAGCCCTCAGGGTTTGTATGATCTTTATATTCCTTCTAACCCTACTTCTAATCTCTCCCCCTCCTTCTATCCTTTTACTCCTCAACTCCCTATTGAATTTTGATCACAAAGGGTAATGTTGCTATATTAAAGGGCCTGTATATCATAAACATACTTGTGGTTAGGTACAAATTTTGCCATATAGGCTCTCTCACCTCTAACTGATAAGGTTAAAGGTATCAGAATAGTGATTACCAGTTTGTCATTCCTGTGCTGTTTGATACGACTGATCATACTGATCATATTTTTTCAACTAAGATAATCTGATTGTTCTGTTTATGTACCTTGCATGGTGTGCCAAAATGGATATAGCTTAAGGGCCATTATAAAACCAAGGATGACAACTCAGGAAGTAGCTATCTCTTAATGGTTCCAAATATTAGGGAAAAAAAAGAGGCTTGCAATAAAAAATGCCCAGACAGCAGGCCAGGAATTAAAATGAAAACATCAGCAAAGAAAAAGAAATGAGAAGATAGTTTAAAAAAACAGATATTAAAAACAGATATTCAACTGGAGACTGGATAAAGATGTGGTTCTTTTATAGAATGGAGTATTATTCTGCCATTAAAAATCATAAGATTGAATCATTCATACTCAGATGGACATACACTGAGGACATCCTCATAAGTGAAATAAATAGGTCACCAATGTGTAAATATCGTATCTTTTCTCTGGTATGAGAAGATGAAGTTGTAGAGGAGTTGTAGCATGTATAGTTGATATTGTGAAATAGAAAATATTGAAAAGGAAATAGGGTGTAGAGGTAAATAATAAGGGGAAAAGAATCTGACAGTAATAAAGAAAAAAGGAAACAAAGATTATGTATATAGGGGGTAGGAGTGGCAGGGTGGGGGGGAAGAGGAAAAAATGAGAATCAAGTCATGTCATATTCTGGTGCAAACTCTCAGTGTTGAATGCAATGATGATGTGTATTCATAATGTGCCAATAAAGATTTAAATTTTTAAAAAGAGATATAAAGATCAACACCACAGGGGAATCAAAAGAAAAAAAAATAGAGAGCAAATGGAAGCTCAATCACCAGTACTCTCTGAGCTGATAACAAAAAAGAATCTAGTAAATGGAAATCAGAAATAATTTCTCAAATAAAAACAGAGATATTGTTCATAGGAAAATATATGATTAACAACACTAAAGAAGATATCAGGAACATGATAGAATCTCAGATTATGAAAGTTATGGAATCTGTTAAATAGCTTTAAACACATTTATAGGAGTTCAAAAACATGAAAAGTTTGTGAAATAGGATGAATAGATGCAAAGACTAAATATCAGATATAGGAGATATCATTGCAGCCAGAGAACAGGAAAGAAATAATTTCTTAAAAAATAGCAAAGGACCACGAGAAATAAATCCAGCAGCTCTTTGATCATACAAAGAACAATAAGAACATAAGCCTGACTGGAATCAATGAGGATGCAGGAAGCAATGAAAAACATATAAAAAACTGTTCACAGATGTAATGGCAGAAAACTACAGAGTAAATGGAAAAGTATTTGACATACACAAAAGTGAGACATATAGGACGCCACATGGCCAAGATCTAAGAAAAATCTATATGTAGGCATAAAATTATCAAGATTCTAGAAATCCAACAAAAGAACCAAATATTGAGAGAAGAGAAATATAGTACATTCAAGGGAAAGCCCCTCAGAATTATAGAAGGCTTTTCAATGCAAATACTCATTCAAGGACACACTGGAGAAAAATATTTCAACCCCCTAAAGAAAATAACCTCTAAACTAGATTGATGTATCCTGCAAAATTATCTTTCAAAATCAGTGGGAAAATAAGACACTTTCAAGACAAAGAACAACTGAGAAACTTCACAACTACAAAACTCACACTTCAAATAGCTCTGGAGAATGTCTTTAATAAGATAATGAATTTTCTAATCCCATGAAACCCAATAGAGTGTAATCTCTAAGCAAGTCAAGAAGCTGAATAGGAAAGGGGTAATGTAAAAAAATAAAAGAGCCAAGAACAGGAAAACATCATGAAAGAGCTAAATTAGTAGACATCAGTTATAATCCTTAATGCCAATAAACACAATGCACCAATTAAAAGACCTAGACTGACAAAATGGACTAAAAAGCAAAATCCAAAAATACGCTATAACAAGAAACATACCTAATACAGAAAGAAATCCATTAAATGTACATAAAAGGATGGAAAACAATTCTCCATGTGACAAGAAACCAAAAAAAAAAAAAAAATAGAAGTGGTTCTCTTATTTACAGACAAAATAGATTTAAACTAAAATTGATGAAAAGAGACTATATTCTCATACAGGAAACAATCCAAGAAAATAAATGACATTCATAAATATATATGCAACAATTCTAGTGAAGCCAGCTATATGAAACAAATATTAGTAGACCTGAAAAGCCATACAAGCACTAATACAATAGTGGTGGAGGACCTCAATACCCCACTATCACAAATAGACAAATTGAATGGACAAAAATGTCAATAATGAAATACTTGAACTGAATCAAACTTTTGAACAAATTGGACTTAATAGATGTCTACAGAGTATTTTATCCCACAAAATCACAATGGACATTCCTTGCAACTGCTCATTGGTCATTCTCCAAAATGGACCACATGCTAGTTCATAGAATATGCTTAAACATATGCAAAGAAGTTGAAATTATTCTCTATATACTGTCAATTACCTCTCTATATACTGTCAATTACCAATATACAGTTCCTTGAAATTGGAGATCAATAGCAAAAGAAATCCAAAGATCCTCACAAACACATGGAAATGGAACAACACTCCCCTGAGAAACCAATGGGTCACAAAATAAATTAAAGAAGAAATTTAAAAGTTTCTATAATTAAATGATAATGCTAATATAACACACCAGAAATATATGGGACACAATGAAACTAGCTCTATAAGGGAAATTCATAAAAGTGAATTCCCATACCAGGAAAACAGAGTGAGCTCAAATGAACAACCTAATACCGAACATCAATCTACTAGAAAGAGAGGAGCAAGATAAAGCCAGCGCTCATTCAAAGGAAGAAATCATAAGAAAAGCCAAAATTCATGCAATGGAGACTAAGATAATGATACAAAATATGAATGAATTGAAGAGTTAGTTTTTTGAAAGGATAAATAAAATTGATAAACCCGGAGCCAACCTTATCAAAGAATGAAACAACCTCAAATCCATGCAGTCAGGAGGGAAAAGAGGGAAATCACTGCAGATCCAATAGGAGTCCAGAGGATGATAAACACCTATGTTAAGAATCTGTACTCCAATAAGATGGAAAACACAAAGAAATAGATAGATTCCTAGACATATACCAACTTTCAAATTTGAACAAAGAAGATATAACAATGCTAACCACCACAATATCAATCTGTGAAATGGAAAATATAATTAAAAACATACCTGTGGGAAACAGGGGAAGGGGATGTAACTAGAACCTTAGCAGTAAGTTCTAGTCTGCTGCAAAAATAAGAAAAAAATCAATAAACAGGCAGAAATGAGTCTTAGAAAAGAAGTTGAGTTTAGGCCTGATCTATGCTACTATGGGTAGCAAGAGATGAAATACTTGAGCTTGTCACACTTTTATTTGCTACAAAGCTTTCACGCCAATAATACCAGCATGTGAAAGGCAAGGCAGGTGTTATAAATTATGTTGATGAAATTCCCATAGTGCAGGGCAGAGGTCAGCAATAATTCCTGAGCTATTATGTAGATCCTGGAGTAGTTCTTCCTGGGAGCATTACAGTATGTGGGACCACTGGCGTCCCTGTTGCTTTCCCAAGTCTATCTGCAGGGAGGAAAGCTTAGCATAGTCATAATCCAACTGTGCAACTAATTTTCCCAAATAGGATTGTTCCCAACACATGCCAACAAAAAGAAGTGCTGGCCCCATTAGTTTTAGCACTGAATTCTATAAAATATTCAGAGAAGAGTTAATGCCACTACTTCCTAAACTCTTTAATGAAATTGAAAGGGAAGCAATACTTTCAAATTAATTCCTGGAAGCAGCCATAATCTTTATCTCAAAAGCAGAGGAAGACCCAACCAGGAAAAGAGAACTACAGGCCAATCTCTAATGAACACAGATGCAAAAATCCTCAACAAGACACTAGCGACCAGAATACAGAGGATCATCAAGAATATCATACACCCTGACCAAGTTGGATTCATCCAAGGGATAAAAGGGAGGTTCAACATATGTAAATCAATAAATATGATACATTATATTGACAGAATCAAGGACAAAAACCATACGGTCACCAATAGATTCATAAAAAGCATTTGATAAAATCCAAAACCCATTCATAATAAAAACTCTACTGAAAATTAGAATAGATGGACTTTATCTCAACCTGATAAAAGCTATTTATGAGAAACCAACAGCCAGAATCAATACAAAATGGTGGAAAAACTTTAATCTTTTACACTAAGATCAGGAAGAAGACAACAATCTCCACTATCCCCAATTCTGTTCAATATAGTTCTAGAAACATTAGACACAACAAATAAACAAGAGAAACAAATTTAATAACAGAATAAATAAGATTATAACAGATTTAATAAGAAAGAAAGAAGTTAAATTATCATTATTTGCTGATGGCATGATAATATATACAGAAGATACTACAAACTCAACCAAATACTGCTGGACTTAGTTGCCAGATTTAATATCATAGCAGGGAATCAATTCTTTTCGCAATATCATCCAAAAAATGAAATATCTAGGAATCAATCTAACAAAGGAGGTGAAGGATCTCTACTCTGAAAACTACAGCACTCTGAATAGGGATATTGAAAAGGATATCAGAAAATGAAAGGACATCATGTTCCTGGACAGGAAGAACCAATATTGTTAAAATGGCTATATTTCCACAACTACAGTATAGATTCAGTATAATCCAAATTGTATTCCCAAAAGTATATATATCACAGAAAAAATAATCCAAAAATTCATCTGAAACCAGAAGAGACCTGGAATAGCAAAAGCAATTCTAGGCAACAAGGACATCACAGGGGATAGCCCAATCCCCAGCTTGAAACTGTACTACAAAGCTATTGTGACAAAAACAACATGACACTGGCAAAGAAACTGACTTGCGAATCAGTGGAACAGTTCGGAAGATGCAGAAACAACTCCAGACACACCAAGACACCTCATCTTTCACAAAGGAGCCAAACACCCTCAATGGAGGTAAGATAGCTTCTTCCACAAATGATGCTGGTAAAACTGCATTTCAACTTGCCAAAGACTAAAAGCTAGATCTATGTCTTTACCATGGACTAAACTAAAATTAAAGTGGACTAGAGACCTAAATATTAAAATAGAAATACTAAACCTGATGTAAAACAGGTTAGGTAAAAGTCTCAGGGACCTTGCCATAGGAAAAGATTTTTATGAAGAAAACATCAGCTTCATGGGAACTAGCAGAAGGAATCAATAACTGAGATCTCATGTTATTAAAAAAACTTCCACACAGCAAGAGAAACCACCAGAAAGTGAAAAGACATTCTACAATATGGGAAAGAAATCTTACCAGCTGTTTCTCAGACAAAGGGCTATGATGTAGAGAATATAAAGAACTTTAAAAAATCAACTTCCCAATCTTGAAGAACCGCTTACAAATGGGCATCTGAAATGAACACTTTCAAGATGAAGTAAAGGCAGCTAAGAAATATATGAAGAGATGTTCAACATCAGTGGTCATTTGAGAAATGCAGATAAAAACAGCACTGAGATTTCATCGCACTCCAGAATGAATGACTGCTATCATGAAATCAACCAATAACAAATGCTGGCAAGGCTATGGGGAGAAAGGAAACCTTCTCCACTATTGGGAATATAGACTGGTGCAACCACTGTGGAGATCGATGTGCAGATTGATCAAAATCTAGGATGAGAAGTCTCATTTGATCCTGCTATTTCCGTGCTGGATATATACAAGAAAGAATTAAAATATTCATATCACAGAAATATGTGCACACCCATGTTTATAGCAGCTCAGTATGTAATAGCTAAATCTTGGGAACTTCCAAAATGTACATCTACGGATAAAGATGCAAGGTTTTTTTCATATCATGCAGTTTACTCAGCCATAAAGAATGATATATTTGAATCATTTATACTCAAATGAATGTACCTTAAGGAATACTCATAAGTGAAATAAAAAAGACTCAGACGTGTTAAAACCATATTTTTTCTCTAGTATGAACTGTAGATGTAAATGAGTTCCAAATTGTATGATAGGTATTGTGAAATAGGAAAGAAATTTTCAAAGGGAAGGGGAAAGAGCATACAGGGGTAAGTAAAAGGGGAAAAGAAAAAAATTTGATGGTTTACAAAAAGAAGAAATGAAGGTTATATTAGAGGTTAGAGTCTGTGTGAAGCACAGGTGAGTAGAAAAAAATGAGAATCAAGATATGTCATGTACTGGTACAAACACTCATGTTGAATGTGATCATAATCTATATAAAATGCACCAACTAAATCAATTTAGGAAAACAGATGTACTAAACAGATTTAAAGGCTGATTTGAATCTGTGGCTTTACATCGTTGCTTGATAAATTAGAATGCACAGATTAAACAACTTTAACCCTTGATAGTCACAGAACCAATGTCAAGGACTTAGAATGAATTAAGAGTGATCATTTAAATATATATGAAATTATCCATTTTAAAATAAATTGTGTTGCAGCCCAAGTGGATTGGCATAAATTGTGTTCAGCAAATGAGAGTAAGTCATTCATTTGTTTTTTCCAATTCCTTTAGTCACTGTAGATCTTGACAGATTGCTTCTGCCAGAAACAGCCTTAAGTAAACCACTGCTGAAAGTGGTCGTCTAGGACAGTGGTTCTAGAAATGTGATCTCTAAAGAGCAGCTGCATTACCTTAGCACTGGTTTAAAGTGCAAACTCTCACCACAACCCCACTGAATCAGAAATTCTGGAGCAGGGCCTTGATGCTCTACAATTGATTCCATAAAGCTGAGAACAAATTGTTTCCCAAGCTCTAAATCACTGTTCCATTCATAGTGACTTACTTTTTGGTTTTAGCCTGAAATAAAGAATGCAAGTATATACACTCTATTCTGTAAATGACTTCTTGAATGCTGTGTGTCCATTTCTTCTCACTACAGAAAATTGTAGTTACTGAAAGTATATTTCCCAACTGATCATTGTTATTTATACCTCAAAAATTTAAAAGAATCTATCCTGTTTACTCCCATTAATACTCAACCAATGCATACCTTTATTATTTAAATTTTCATTCACTTCAACAATCTAAAATCCTTACACTTTTGCTAATACCTCTTCATCAGAATAACATATTTTATTTATTTTTTAAATGTTTTTAAGGTTTTCTGAGACAGGGTCTCGCTTTGTGGTTCAGGCTGGCCCTGAGCTCAGCCTCAAACACATCACAGCAATCCTCCTGCCTCTGCCTCCTGAGTGCTGGGATTACAAACATGAGCCACCACACCCGGCACTGTGGTATGTGGTACTGATTGCTGCTGGGCGTGAGTCTCCACACCAGTATGGTATGTGGTTACTGGGGATTGAACCTGGGTTCTTGTGCTTGCAAGACAGGTGCCAGAACCACTGAGCTAACTCCCTGGCCCCAGAATAACATATTTTAAACTAAATCTGACTCTTGGTTGATTCTACACCTTCAAGGACTTTCCCTTCCTTCTCCTTTTTACAGGAAAATCTAAACAGATAAATCCTATTATTTACCTCTATCTTAACTTTCTAGACTCAATTTTTATCTCTTCTCAGAACTTTTCTGTTCTCCAGGCATCACAATTTTGTTATTCTTAGAGTCTCTAAAATTCTGTTAAACACCAAGACTTGTGATTAATTTCCAAAGCCTTGACAATGCCTATTGCAATTTGCACACACTCATTGGCTAGTGGTTCCATAGCTTAATGTTCCACCCTATATCCTTTTTCCCATTCAGGAACCAATACTATGCTGATACCTTATCCTGCGCCACAGGGAAAGGCAACAGGAATTCCCCTCATTTACCTATGTATTTAACTAAGAAATTAAGAAAGAAGGAATCTTCCTCCTCTACAGATTCATCCATGATTCAACTAGCAGAAACTTTAAAAAGGTAACAATAGTTAGCCATAACTTTGAGGAGGACTTGTAGCTTCAAGCATTAACTTTTGAATAGATAATGACTTTATGGTAGAGATAACACCTTCTATGTAGGAATGTATTCAATGTATACCCTGAATTAGCTCACGCAGTTCTAATTTCAGAAGTATTTTTCACCATCTCCCTAAGTTACCAGCTTTAACATTTTATCATGCAAAACATAGTCTAGACATGTTATGTTATCTGGAAAAGGCATTAAAATCTTTTAAGCCCTGGTATTTAATTTTTCTTCTGAAAAATATATCTAAGTTGGAGATTATTCTCCCAACACATAAATAATTCTGACTTATGTCTGAGTTCTGCATAATGCCAGAATAGGAAATCATTTTAGATATCAAAAACCTTTCTTAAGTTAGCCACCATGTAGACTGAATAACTCTTAGGAACAGTTTACAAATAGTGATTTTATATCAACAAAAACTCAGAATGTCTAATTTGCTAGCAAAATATTTGTGAAGACTAAAGTAAGAGAAGGGAACGAATCAGGCCAGGCTGGAATCCTCCTCAGAGGTCAGAGGGTTCACATAACTTATTGCTCTCACAGATGGATCTCAGATAGTATCCAAAATACAGCATCAACACCTAAACTGACCCTCCTCAATTTAATTTCTTCTGAGACAGAGTTTATGAAGCAACAAAATTAAGCAAGTTTTTGCTCACTTTTACATGGCTATGTGTAAGTTCAATTAATTATAGAAATGGAGGAAAACACATTTTCAAATTAGACAATTTAAAATGGATTGCAACTGAAAGATATTGGGGAATTACTGTAGATACTCCCCCCTTTTCCTCAATGCTTTTCTCATAATACTTTCAATAATATTTGTTGAAAAAGCATTCAGATTATTTTTCCTAATTCTTTAAAGGATCCAGTATGCTAAACTCACAATATTTGATGAGCTTGGAAATATTTCTAAGTTCTATTTGCCTCCTAAGCTTCCTAAGTATTTAAAAGATTTCCTGAGACATTAAAACTATCATGCAAAACATAGCCAAGATATGTTATGTTATCTGGAAAAGACATTAAAATTTTTTAAGACCTTGTATTTAATTTTTATTTTGAAAAATATAATTGATTCACATGATTATGTGTTTCTGAAGCATCTTTATTATAGGAAAGGGAATAATTATCCACTAGACCCACTAGTAGCAGATTAACTGGACATTGATGAGACATCTTCAGAACAGAATGTTAATAAACACATTTTATTGAATTGATTCTTCTGAAAACTCATCTACACACTTTCCCCTCCTTGGCCAGATGCACCTGCTTTCCTGTCTCCAAGATGAGTCACTGATTTTCATTTGTCCACAGCTAAGTACGTAGTAGACTAAAGAAAAATCTCAAGGCTAAAATGGATTCTAATAAAATAATAGTCTTGAGGAAACTCAATTTAAAAGTTCAGAATAGACTCAGCTGTTAATGGCTATTATACCCAATTTGCTTTAATGTAGAGAAGAGGCAGTGTTGATACACTGTCTTGCTAAACTTGCCTGGGCTCTTTCTTTCTTTTATTTTTGTGTAATTTGTTCCATCATGTCCTCTTCTCCATATTGGTATGTCAACTTACTTCTAAAATAGAGTCAGACCAAAAGTGAATGTTAAATTTTGTGTGTGTGGAAGTTGAATCCATGCTAATATCTTCCCTAATGTCCTGGGATTTGAACACAGGATCTATTCATTGAGTCACTAAATTTCTCAAGCTTGGACCTGTTATTTCCTACCTCCCATGCGACTATATGTATGTGCCAATATGACTAGCTAATGGCTGGCTCCTACAAAAGAAAAGCAGGATGCTCCCCTGCATATCATGCATTCTTTGAGAAAATAGGTGCTAAATAACTACTGTATGCCAGGTTCTAGGATAGAATCTGGAATACATGATAAATAAAATCATTTTGATTTCCAAACTTAGTATTTCCAGTCTAATAGGAAGGCCAGACTCATGATGGTGAACCTTTTAGAACATCCAATGAAAACAGCTGGCTGTGGCATGTGTCTCATAGATTCATCACCACTGGGCTAGGCCACGGTTGAAAACAAATGACTCATGACTCATACCTGGCCCATGACCTTTTTTCATAATGAAATTGTATTGGAACTCACCATACTTTTTTCCCCTTTTCATTCAGCAGCAGCAATGGAGAAGATGCTGTTCAAATGTTTAAATTGTTTACTGCCTGTTCCTTAGCAGAAAATGTTTGTACCAAACTTTGAACTCTAACTAAATAAATGAAACATATATACAACTCCAATTGGTGAAGATCACGGTGAAGAAAGCCAACTGCAATGCTGGAATATGATGAAGGCTGTTTGGATACAGTACAGTGAGCCTTCTCAAAAGATGGCACTTAAATTGAGTTAGATGGTGAGAAAAGTCTTCCTTCTGCAGGAAAAGGACAAAGAAACAGAATAACTGGGGAAAATGATATTTAAGAGGGAAAGTGTCACTGTTCCCTGGGATCGTTAGCAAGAAAACCTGTAAGGAAGTGCCTCAAAAAACTAAAAATAGAAATTCTACTCAATCCAGTTATTTTCCTTCTGGGGATTTTCACAAAAGAGTTAAAGACATCACAGTACAATGACACATGTGTACTCACATTTTTAACAGAACAACTCAAAATAGCTAAATCTTGGAAGTAACCTGTATGGTTATCACAAACAAATGGATAAATAAAATACAGTATCTATACAAAGCTTAGTACTACTCTTTCATAAAGAAGGATAATGTTGAATCATGTGTATGAAAATGAAGGCACCTTGAGCCCTAATATTAAGTAAAATAAAACAAATTCTGTGTTTCATCTTTTAACATCATATGGTTTATCTTATATGAGCAACACAAAATATAAACAAAGAGCAAAATAAAAGAGACAATAGGATATAGGAAAATAGGTCTTCTGCAAAAGGGATGGGAATCAAGGCATGGGGGAAGAGGAGAGGGGACAAGAAGAGGGAAGAAAGAGATGAAAGGAACATTAGGATATGTTATGTACATGTACCAACTCTCGAGGTGGAATAAAATCATCATGTACTGCAAACATATACTAATAAATAATCAAAATGAGAGAAAAGTATAACCCCTAGCCCCAAAGGAAATTAAAAAACATGACTAGGTTCAATTTTTGGTTTCAACAACTATTAAAAAATGACCCTATGCATATCTTTGTGCCTTGATTTTCTTTCCTACACAACAGATAATTATAATAGTGTCTATTTCATTGGTTTGTGAAGTAAAATAATATGTGTATAGTGCTTAAGAAAGTGCCTGGAACCTAGAAAACATTCAATAAATATTAGTTACTAATACTGTTATGTCACTGCAGGTATTATGATTACTTCAAAACCTTATAGCCAAAGAGTTAATTAAAAATAATGAATTAAAATAGAGAAGAGAGAGTGATGAGAGATGAGATTGCTGAAACAGACATGGTTCATAGTAAATTGAACTTTTAGAAAACACAATAGGAAATCATAGAAGCCTTTTAATCATGATGGTGATCAATACTTACATTTCTTGGTTACTTATAGAACATGCATGAAAAAAAGACACCAGTAGAAGTGGGAGAGACATTTTCCAAGATACTGTTGGAAACCACGCTGGAAGTGATGGTAACATTCTGGATGGAAGCTATGAAGACTGAGAAAACTGGATGAAGCCAATGTAGTTTTAGAAGAAGTATTTAGCAGAACTTCATAATGGCTTTATTTTGGGGGAAAAACATGATAGCAAAGGACCAAGGGTGTTCCTCAGCTTCTAGTTGGAGCCACTAGGTAAGTTGTAGCATTATTTTGTACTATCATGCTATTAAATAATATTAAAATATTAAAGGGTGAGAGCTGAAGATTTGTGAATAAAGTCAGGTTTTCAGTTTAAGACATTTTAACTTTGAATTGTTTGTGAGGCATCCAAATGGATATGTCCAAAACTTAGTGTGGTAGATGAATCTTAGTGGCCTATTACAGCAGGTTTGTTTCATTCTCTTAATATATATTTACTCTGGAATGGAAGGGAATTTCCTCCCATGTTTCCTGTGAGAACTATACAGCTCATACTTCCACAAGGAGGGTCCATAGATGGACATAGTGTAAGTTCAAGTCCAGGACACCAAGGAGGCTGGGGTCTGCTGGTGGTTCCCTTCCTGGTTTGCAGATGGCCACCTTCCCACTGTCTTCATATTGTAGATAAAAACAAAGCAGGTGCTATGATGTTGCTTCAAATGATACTAATTCCATCAGAACAAGGGCTTACACTCATGGCCTCATTTACTCCTAAGTACATTTCTTCTCCAAATGCAGGTTATTGGAGCTCCCACATCAAAATGGGAGGGGTCGCCATTCAGTTCACAGTGCTCGGTACCAAAGTGATTGAAGTTTGACTTCAGTGTTTCCACAAACATGGCAGGAGTAGGAAAAGCCTGTAAAAAATCCTGAATTGGTTTTAAAAACTTGTGCCAAAAGGTTACACACGCCAATTTTGCTGCATTTTATTAGTCAAAAGACATCGTACCACAAGCCTGGGAAATGGTGAGGATATCCTGTGAACATCACTAATGCACATCACATTCTATCTTCCTTAATACCAAAATTTGATTTTCTCTTCTTTTCATTCATAAAATATATTTACTACTACTTATAATGGAGAGAATCCAGTAGTCTAGTCCATAAGTCGCATCAAGTTCAAAACCCAAAACCTAGGATAATATGGTCTTGGCAGGTGCTTCGTGATGTCTTTTACTTCTAGATGTACACATAAAAGCAAGTTTATCTGTCCACTGCTATCAAATATATATTTACGGAAAAGGGTGAAGAAGTCCATGCACAGATTTTCCATCATGAAACCTACAAAATATTTTTCTTTAAGAAATCCCAAATGCTACTGGGCAGATATTTGAGAACTCCTTTCCTAAAGGTAAGGAATGCTGGTAGATCAACCATAATTCTGGCTCTCTGCCTTAGGATTCTGCTCTCTGAGGGATTACCCTCTGCCTTTATGCTCTTATTAATCATATCTAAAATAAATATTAGAAGATATATCACTTAGGAAATGACAATTTTCAGTTTTCCCAAACAGCTTCCTACTTGTGGATCATTGGCTTTTCATCCAGATGTATCGACATTTTAAAAAATATTAAAAACATAGCTATTCTTACTAATTTAACTCATCAGATCCATTGGTCTCCAGCTACTTCTACAGTCCTTTTGTAGATAATTCTTTTTTTTTCTTTTCTATTAGTACATATTTGCTGTATTCAATGGTTTTCTTCATTGCAGGGAGTTGGTATCTATACATAACACATCTTAATCCTTTTCATTTCCATAGTTCTTAAATATGTTGTTTGTATTTGTCTCTCACATACCTCTCTCACTCTTTTATTAGTTAATTTCTGGTTAAAAGCTATACTTTCATGTCTCATGAGCAATTTTGACTTTGTCTCACAAAGCTAATATGATCTTTGTTCTGGAATACAAGGATATAAAATGTTAAATGAGCCAACTATATTACATTGTTCACTTCTTATTAGTTATGGACTTCAAGTTCCCAACACTATATATAAATGCATTATAGATAAATGAAAATAAAACCAAAAACACTTAATGAAACTATTTTTCTTAATAGTAAGGGGTGAAGTATCCTGATACATTTAATTTCCACTAAGCCAAGTTTGAATAACAAAAGAAACCATTTCCAATCCTTATTAATTTAGAAAAACTTTTCATTGTTTTAGATTCCTGCTTTTGATAAGGTATATTATTTAGTCTATTTATAACTGACATTTTTCAGCAATTCAATCATTATTATAACCAAAAATATTTATTACACCACAGAAAAAATTGTAGATTTTGATGAATCTATATTGATTTCCTATATCCTATAAGCTTGTGCTTTAAAAATTCTTCATTCTAACATAGTATGTAGTACTTCATGCTACATCAATATTTTTAATATATTAGCTTATTTTCTAAAAGACCTTTTAATCGTGTAATTTTATTACTCAGCCTATTATGTTAGGTGCTAGTTATTCTTAAACCATGCATAGCAGGCCTGCATAACAGTTTTGACATTAGGTATAATTGACAGAGAGCTGTTAGCATGACTGAAACCAAAGCTTCATGATCCTTAAGAAATTCTTCTGAACTATCCATTGTTTAATTGCAAATTCTTGAGGTCAGGAGATGTATAAGCCTAATTTATTTTTGTGCTATTTTGTATTTGTTTAGTTTTAAGTCCAAAAGAAGGTCATTGGGTGTGATAGTGCATACCTACAAACCCAGCACTCGGGAGGCTGGGGCAGGATAATTGCTATGAGTTCAAGGACAACCCAAACTACATAGTGAGACCTTGTCTCCAAAAAAAGAGAGAAAATTTTAAAATTTGCAAAATTTTACATTACATGTTCATCTTAGTCTGATTCTTCCAGAGTAACTAATATATAGTCTTGCACACTTAGTAAGCTTAATTAAAAGTAATCTTTAAATTCTTCAGAAAGATGAAAGTTCAGTTAAGTGGAAAAGGACAAGAGGACAAGGAAGGAAGGAGTGTTGTCTGTGAACATCAGTAAGTTTTATACAGTCATTCAGCAGTCAGATTTTACTAATCCAACATTTTGTACTGAAAGCCTCTACTAATTCCTCTGCTTCCACGAAATGTTCTCTGTAACAGGGAAGCCTTCCCTCCAACGTTTGTTTTCCATTTCTAGAGGTACTTTGATAGTTCACATGAAAACGGCAAAAAAATATTTTAAGAATATAAAAGAAAGTGGCAGGAAAAAGTCAATAACTGGTACAAATTCAAACTTGGGTGTTAATATTTATAGGTAAAAATCTTGTGGTTTATTTTTATTGTGTTTCTCCCCTCCATTATGAGAGAAAAAATCCATGCATTACAGCTCAGATCAGTGGAACTGCAATGTACCCCAAAGAAGAGAGAAATTAAAGAATTATTTTCTTGTATCTTTAAAAAAGAAGGAATGATTACTAGTTTTAACATAATTAACATTAATGTGAAGAGTGTTCTATATATAAAATGAATTTATGCTACCATGGGAAAGAAAACTTTCATTTCCTCTTAGGTTCTTCTCTTGTAACTACTCTAATTAAATCTCTATTGCTAGACAGAAATTTCTTAATTTCCTGAAATTATACACAATCTGATGGAAGAATTTTTGCAAGGTAAAAAGATTTTCCTTATTAAAGTACTATCAAATGTGGAGAAAAAGTAACAAAATCACTAGTCCACATTGCATTTCTCCTCTTCCATTGCACTGACTTACTTTCTGTGATGGAAGAAAACTCTAAGTCAGCCTGCGGGGAAACTTGGTCAGATGCACCGACACCTCCCTGTGCTGTGTGTCCGGGCTGGGATTAGGGCTAAAGCCAGAGCCTCTGGACTAAGCTACACTGCCAGCCGCTCCCTTGGTCTCACTTTTCCCCTTCTTCATCCCTCTCTCTCTCTCTCTCTCTCTCTCTCTCTCCATTCTCTCTTTCTTTTTCATACATGTATACACAAACTTCATTTGGCTTTGTTTCTTGAGACAGTGCCTTACTAAGTCACCAACTTGCCCAAGCTCATTTTGAACTCGGTCCTCCCATCTCAACCTCCCATAGTGCTGGGATTATTACAGGCATGTGACACCACACATGGTTCCTCTGCTCTTTTTTGCCTAAAGTTAGGGCCTACTTCTGGAAGGAGAAGTAAAACACAAGGTCACTTCTCCCTGCAATCTAGCATGCACATGTCAACAGTGACAGGGACTCCAGAGTCTATCCACTGGGGAGTGGAAGGAAAAATTTCATAATCTTCAGCTGTAAATAAATGCTTCTTTCCATTCACTTGAAAAGAATTCGTCACATACACACCACCCCCACACACACACACCAACACACACACAAATAAACATAGTAAGCAAGCTGGGAGTCTGCAACGTCCCTACTTTGAACACACGAAAAATTATTAGCCTTCCAAAAAATACAAACCTGGAATTCCCCAACTTTTTCAGTGATGATCATCATCAAACACTAATTCTCTCTCCTCTATGAGCTAACTGCCAGCCAATAGGCCCTATTCCTCTCATATTCTTAATTAGATCATGGGAATGTTGATATCAAAGCTAGAATTGCACCCATAGGCCAGCCTGATATTTAAAAATGAAATATTTTGACAATAAGAGAAGCAAGTTAGAGAATGTAGCTATATTATGAATCTTCATCACCTCCACTCAGTTAAAAACATGTTTGCTATGGATAATGAAGTTCCCAATGGTATTAATGTTTAATACACAATTTTCCTTTCATTGGCTTTTAGAAAAAAACAAGCCCATTATCAGTACTATATGAATTAACAAGAGTCTTAGAGGTTTTGATTGTAATGGGAAATATTTACTGAAGTGTGTACAGTAATCATGTTGAAGTGTGTTCTCCATTACAGGAGGCGATGGGGCCATGCTGCTCAGATCTCTCAGGAGAACCTGCCAGGAGTGGAATCAATTGAGAGCTTCGAGCCACCATGAGTTTGGGTCCACAGCCGTTTTTGTGCTGAGACCAGCTCCCCCCAGGGTGCACGGCAGGCTGTGAGGGCCATACAGTCTCCACTCAACTCAGATCCCCGCTAACAGGCCAAGATTCCATCCCCCTTGCAAGTCTCTGAGCCCAGCAACGAGGCCCTTTCAATGCCCTCCGCACTTCGTCCTGTCCCTTGTGCCGGTCTTACATCTCTCTTTTGGTGTCAGGCTCTCCACTCTCCGGCTTGCTTCCTCCACTCGCTATTCTTCCCCAGAGTACCCTGTAGTAATAACTCTACTAGAGTATAATATTATTTGTTTTGTTTAAAAAAAAAAAAAAAGAAAGAAAACCAGATAGACACTAGTAGGGTCGTTTTTTAAAAAAATCTAATTTTCCCCCAGATTTTAAATTTTTTAAACTTGTGTTATACAAATTTTACCTCGGACTTGATATTAAACCAAGATATTAAACTTTGGGTTAGAATTTCTTCTCTTTTAGCTGAGTGCCCGTTGGTCCCCTATGTGAAATAAGACTAAGAAGATCTCTTGGGTAGAAGTCTTCCTTCTGCTAGGAATGCAAAGGGTTTTGTCTCCTGTGTTGCTTGAGCTTAAAGTTTGCTAAAGTCTCTTTCTGAATGACTCTGCAAACAGAAGTACGTAATTGTAGTGAGTTAGTCCCCACTCTGTACATAAAATTTAATAGTATGAACAATAAATTTTAACTTCCAGAAAACCGAAGAACAAGGCTTCAATGTTAATGCTCATTCACACTTATGAAACTACTGTTCAGTACCAAGTTTTGAGAAAAAGCTGCATATGGATCCTCCAGCATGGAAACGCAAACATCCATCAAAAACCTTATGTGTACAACTTTGAATTGTTTGGGGGAAAAGGACGCATGTTCTATGTATTTGGTGTGTCTTCTTTGAATCCAAGATCTATAAGTGCAAGATACTGGGGAGGAGAATCTTTTTCTGATCTAGTAAACTCATTCTATCTTTACCGACATGTACTCAGCTCCAGACGACCTTTGATCTGCTTTCTATCAGCATAATTTCTTTTCTCTAGAATATTACATACATGGAAACATACATACTATGGTTTCTGGCTTATTTGGCTCCACGTATTTTTACGTCATCCATATTGTAGTATGTAGCACTAGTTCTCTCCACGTATTTTTACGTCATCCATATTGTAGTATGTAGCACTAGTTCTCTCCTTTTATCTGCTGAGAAGAATTTCTGTCTATGAATTTAACATAAATTATTCATCTATCAATGAACACCTGGCTAGTGTATTTTGGGTGTTGGGAATACAGCTGCTGTGAATAATGGAGTACAAGCCCTTCTGTGAAATATGTTTCAATTATCCTGAATAAGTATCCAGAAATGGAATTTCTGGGGCATGAATTAAGTGTCCTCTTTGGTTAATTTGGATTTATTTCCCTGGTAGTTTCAATACTTCCCCTATGTATGCTTCCAGAAAAGTTCCTTTCCATAATAAGTCTTCTGAGGTCTCATATACCCACAAGTTTACTTATTATACTATCATATTTTAATGATTTTTGCTGGTTATAAAATGCTAATTAAAAGTTGTTTCACATTTTACAAATTATTACACTAAGGTTCTTTGCAATCACTGTTGATAAGTTGGGTAGAATCTAGTTTTTCTGGCAATTTGTAGTACGTTTTGTGTTTATGTGCTCAAGTTTTATGAATAGTGTGCTCAGATGTGGCTTTTTCCTTTACTCTCCCTTATGCTTATGAGATCTTTTTCTCTATCTTCTGTTCTCTCCTCATTTCTGTTCTATTTTCCACCTTGTAATTTTTCCCAGATATGTTCTCACAGAGTTTGTGTTATATCTGTTCTATTTAGTTTGCCTTTTGAGGTCTTTTTTATTGTCACCTTCCCATTTGTCATCTCCTTTGTTTTCTCTTGCCTTGTCCTTACAATAATTATCTCTGCCTTATTTTTATCAATCTTTTATATTTTCCAGATAGGCTATGTTCATTATACCACTAAAAATAACTTACATAATCTCTAGACTATGTAAAAAAAACTACTATGTTTCTGGAAGATTAGAAAAGCAGCCCCTTAGGAGTTTTTGTTGTTGCTGCAGTTGTTTTGTTCCATATGTACTCATTCCTGTGAGAGGATGACAGACTTGGATTAATAATTATTAATAGTTAATAACCATAACCATGGCCAGTCTTCTGTCATGTGCTACTCCTGGAGGTTTTAGGGCTAGCATATACACAGGGCTCTGCATCCATGCCTTGATCTGGATTTGACAGCCCATCAGCATCTTCAAACAAGTGTGCTTTACAGATGTCCTCCCTGGATAGCACTGTCTTTCCTAGGTAGCTGTTTCTCTTCATTGTAATCAATATAACCACCTGCATTTGAAGTAAGGAAGATGAGAGAGAAGATTCTCACCAGGCTGGGAGTAGACCACTTGCTAAGCATATGCAAGGCTCTGAGTTTAATCCTCATGAAATAAAGAAGGAAAGGGAAGAAGGAAGGCAGAAAAGCAGGAAGGAAAGATGGAAGAAAAGAACGGAGGAGAAAGAGGAAGGGAAGAAAGGTGGGGGGAAGCTGATCAATGAACTTACCTACTGTTATTTGCACTTCACCCTAGACAAAGGTTCCAATTCTTCCCTAATGTCACCATCATAATCCCTGCAACACTGAGCTGGGGCCGGGATTTTTCTGTTACACAAGTCATGGCACAAACAAGGCAATCTGACTGGGCAAGTTTGGCAACCTTTATGGTACATTTTCATTTTCTTCCCCATCTCCTGTGACATGAAATCAAAATTTTCTCAAGAAAATTTTCTATTTCTCACTTGAAAGGGTAAGGTAGTAAGCAGGAAAAGAGCCTTAAAGTACTTGTCCAGCTGGTACAATAAGTTCACCCGGAAAGATGAAGCCTCTAGGTCTTTGCCTGATCTTGTTAATCTCTCTGAAACACCACCACAGGTGAGAGGTTAGAGGACATTGGACAGTCTGGAGATTTTGGATGTATCTTACAGTATATTTTAATCAAATAATGCTTACAGATATTATTTATATGTGAATAAATTATTATCTAGACTATGGTTCTGTTTCACATCCTACCACCAGTTCTCTGGATTGAGTCTCAAGCTTTTTCCCTTCTAGCCAAAAAGCCTGGCTTCCCGCTGCCAAAGTCATTTTTGACACAAGTTACTTTACGAGCAAAGGAACTGATGGCCATATTGCAATTATTGCCTCTTGTTTTCAATCTGGCTCCCTTACCAGTCTGTCTCAGAAGTGCAGAACTGCGAATAGCTTGTTTTCTTCCACTCTGCTGTGGTAGGAAAGAGCGGATCAGTCTGACTGGGGCATGTCCCCTCTCTGAGAAAGCATGGCTGACAGTCTTGCAGCAAAGCTGTTGGCAACCTGTCTTCGATGTTGTGCTGCTGCTACTGATCTGTTTGATAAGAAGCTCCTTAGGGAGGACATCACCCTGCATTCTCTGGCGTGCCACGTTAACTCAGAGAATCCAAACTTATTGTCACTCTGCCATCAGACAATTTTGATAGGAAGAGAATAAAGTGTTCTGAGAAATCCGCATTCTGCTGGCAAAGCTGATGTTCTAATTTTTACCACTTACCTGCTGTGCACTGGGGACAAGGATATTTAACTTCTCTGGACCTCAGTTCCTTCTCAGTGAGATGAAGCCTTCCTTCCAGTCCATCACTAATAGACTTAATGTCTCTTCAAAAGCCATTTTCCAAGAAGTTGTCTACCCTCACCTTAATGTTTATTTGTTTCATCTTTTGTTTTCCTAAGCTCTGCCCTCCTCTTACCCTAACTTTAACCTAATGTTTAATTTCCACAGATTCCACAGTTTGACAGTCCATTTCCTACCAGAATAAATATAATCATTATCTTGTCTATAGATGTTTAAAACTAGAAATTTAGACTAAGATTTTTTATTTCAGAATCTCTGTTACCCTTTCAACAAGAAATAAAAAACAAATAAAATTTTGCCTTACAAAATTATCTGTTGTTTTGTGTTTGGATTAGAGAAAAAAGCCAAAAATAAAAAATGAGCCTGTGGTGCACATTTTGGCAGGCTCTCTGTGCTCTCAACCAGATATTTCTAAATGATAAATGGCTTTGTAGGAAATATTTTGTGGATATAATTTTTTCCAATGACTAAATACTCATATTTCTGACCACAGCTGGTTAAGATTAAATTTATAGTATGTGAGGCACAAAAAACAAAATGAATAAAACTCTGGAGAGGAAAGAGAACACATCAAGAAGGAATTGAAATTATTTCAGAGTAGCTCAGGTATAGGGAGAAGGTGGAAGTAGTAACAGGTGACATTGGAGACATAAGCAGGGACTACTTCTGATAGACCTTGAAAGCCATTTTAGCAGGGCACCGGCCATGTAAAATTAATAGGAGGTCACAGGTTTGAGAAAACCATAGTTATCTGTGGGTTGGAGAAGACTGATAGAGTCTGCATTGGAGAGAGAAGTGTGATGAAAAGTCCTATTAGAAGGTGGTAGAAATAGCCTTGGAAGGTGGCAATGGTTGTCTGGATTATGTACATGAATAGACATGAGTCGCTTTGAGGGTAAGAAAGAAAAATTTAAAAGTTGTTATTTTTGAACTTTGTTAAGGAGAAGAGAAAGATCCAGGAGTTCACCCAGTTTTCTGACTTGAGAAGCAGAGTGAATAAGGTGCCACTGATCAATTCACTCACCAAAAGAAATGATACAGACATACTTGCTCACATTTTGAGCATGTAGAACTAAGATGTCCTTCAAGACCAACCACAGTTCCTTGGCAAAGCTTGCATGAGCTCAACCAACAGAATTCTCTATAGCAATCTTTCTTCCAGAATTGAACATGAACATATTTTCTGATCCTGTGAATTATTTTTTCCAGTGCTGAGGATTAAATACAGGATCTTTACACTAAGCCACATCCTTAGGTTTTATTTAATTTTTAGTTTTCATTTTGAGACAGGATTTTTAAGTCATTAATTTGCCCACAATGTTCTCAGAGAAACAGTGCTCTTGCCTTAGCCTCTCAGAATGCTAGCATTATAGGGATGTGGCACCATGCCTAACTTGATCCTCAAAACTCTCCAGTGACATCAGAGCCTTGTGCTACCCAGAAATTCTGGTTGCCAACAGGACCTCCACATTGCCTTGTTCTAACAGGCACTGATCAACAACACATTCTTAGTACCACAGTCTACTTTTCTATCTAAGAAAATAAAAGTTTAATACCAGTAGTATTTCTTATATAAACAGAAAAAAACAGCCCTAAGTTTTATATGGAAATACAAAAGACCCTAAACAATAAAAAAATCTTAAGAACAAAATCATATTCTCTTATTTTAAGTTGTATTATAACCTGTACAAATCTAAACAGTATAGTACTACAATAAAAATCAAGTACAGGCAAGTAGAATGGAATACAAATTTCCAGAAATAAATTCATGTATAAACAAATGGCTAGCATTTAATAAGGATGCCACAAATACACCAAAGAGGAAAGAAAGTCTTTCAATAAATGGCGCTGGCAAATGAATATCCACATAGAAAAATGAAAGCAAATCCTTGTATTCCACCAGGTACAAAACTAACTGGAAATGTATTCTAGGGTGAAGCTGCAGGTCAGAAACTGTAAAACTTTGGACACAAAACATGTGGAACATTTCCTTGACATCACTTTTGACAGTGCTTTTTTGGATCTGACATAAAAAGTATAAGCAAAAAAATGTAAAGCTGGAACTACATCTCACTACAAAGCTTGTGCACAGAAAGGAAACAAGATGAGAACACAGCCTAGGGAATAGAATAAAATATTTATTAACCATATATATTATAACAGGTTATGTAAACTATTTATGAACTTAAGCAACTAGAGAGGAAATAAATTTCAAATACAATGAAACAATTTTCAAAATTGATAAGGATCTTTTCCAAAGAAAGCAGTATATAGTCAGTTAGATACGACAAGAAGCTCAAAATTTAAAATGCAAGTTAAAATGCCAATACACTCTCACTGCACATTCATTAGGATGGCTGTCGTGGAAAAGGTAAGAGAAAACAAGTGTTAGTGAAGATGTGGAGAAAAAGGAATACTTGTAAGAGAGAATGGTGGAAGGACTCTAGATTATACACCATTATGAAAAACAGTATGGATCTTTCTCAAGTACTCAAAAGCTACAACTATCATATGATCCAGTAATCTTATTTCTGGGAATATATTCAAAGGTTATGAAATAAGTTTATCAAAGACATAGTCTTACTCTATGTTCAATGTAAGAATATTTTCACAATAGCTATTATATAGAAACAGCCTAAGAATTCATTATAGATAAAGAAATTATATATGTATATATATATATATAACTTTATCATAAAATGAAGAAATCCTGTAATTTGCAAAAACATACATGAACCTGGAGGACATTATACTAATTGAAATAAACCAGACACAGAAAGAAAATATCACATGATCTTGTGTATTTATAAAATCTAAAAAGTTGAACTAACAGAAAAAAAAGTAGAAAGATGGTTGCTAGGTTCTGGGAAGGAGTAGAAATGAGGAAATATTAGTCAAAGGGTACAAATTTTCAGTTACAAGGTGAAGACACTCTTGGGATCTAGTGTATACTATGATTTAATTATAGTAATCATTACATGTGTTGTATACTTTTAATAATCCAAATTTTATCAATTAAATATTTGTATAACATTTTAAAGAAAATAGTGTATCCTTATTTAGGTAGTGGAAGGGAAGCCTAATAGATTGTAGTTTTGTCTGAAAAATGGAAGTCTTGCTGGGTAACATGTATGAGCACAGAAACCTGATTCCAGAGAAAATCCCGGCATTCCTTTAAGCTAGCTTTAGCTGGAACTGGAAAAATTCTCTCACTTCTCTAAGTCAGATGATTCCAGGCTGCATATATTTACAATCGAGCTTTCTCACTTAGGTTATTTAATATTTATATCTAGAAATGAGATTTGAAAAATCCAAGAAAAACTTGAAAGGGACAGCAGGTAGCATTTATTGCTGTATGACAATTGAATAAACAGCTACATTGACACACACTACACTGTTCTCAGAAAAAAAAGAATTTTTCCTTTGAATTATTTAGAATTTGAACATAAGATCAGTAGTTATTGCAGCCAAAAGGGGCCTAGGAGATCAGCTGGCCATTTTCTCACTTGGCAAATAAACAAAGACTCAGAGAAACTATGTGCTTTGTCCAACAGAAATAGTGGTGTGCACTAGAACCAAGTCATACACCAATTTAACAAATTTATCTCAAAGGACAGAAAGCTAGCTATATCCATCTAATGTGTGTGTGTGTGTGTGTGTGTGTGTGTGCACGCGCATATGAAAGCATGTGCCCACATGCCCCCAGTAATCCAATCATCATTCTAACAATATGTAAACAGGAGGTTTCTGAATCATAAATGCACCAGTATCCTCCCTGTCATCATCAAGTGTTCAAAGTGCTTTTTGTAATAAAATGCTTGTGTCAGAACCTCCCAAATAAAATTAGAAACAAAAAGAGGTATATTATGAATCCATAATTGAGATCTATCTTAATGATTCTATAATATTGGCAACTTTGTCCTCAGAAGGTAGTTGGAAACTTTTATAGATTTTTCTAGTTATGCCAACTAGAAGAGTTACTGTTGATGCCTAGTAAGTACAGGCCATGGATCACTGTAATCATCATGAATGCATATGATGTAGAAGGATCACTTCATTCACTGTATACTCCAGTTTGATTTGACAGTGTTATATTTGAAATCATTGTTTTAATTTAATAAAATTAGAACCAAGTCATAGACCTTGCTTCCTCGTTCACTTAACTTGGATTTTTGGTTCCAACAACAAATCCAATTTCAAGTGTGAATATATAATTGACTTTTCTGAAGAACAATCTTGGTTTTTATGAGAATCACGTATGTAATCTTCAGAAAACACACATTTCTGAGTTCCTTTGCTTTCCCCTTGTGTCTAAGCAGATCCAAGCAAAACTTCAGCACATTAGGTTTTCTGTCTTCTTGGGATTTCCACAGTTTTGCTATCAATGGTTCATTTGCTGTTTTGTAGAGTTCTTTTTTTGTTGTTGCTGAAAGCACTTTGCTTTCACAATCTGTTTTCACAGGTTCATTTCTGCAATAATATATTTCACAGAATGCAGACCATGAATTAGTCTGACCTTTCTAGAAGCCAATAAAGTGGGAGGGGGGGCAGGAGTTATCAGTTATGTAACTCACATGATACATTGATTAAAAAGACAAACTAATTATTCTAACTCACTATGTCTAAAACTAAGGGCTGGGAGACTTTTTCTATCAATCTTCACTACAAGATTTATGAAATGGAAATAACAGTCTTCTCAAAAACATTCAGTACATTCAAGACTGAGGATTCAGTTGTTATTAACAACACTTCTCAGTCAAATCAACAAAAACAATGCAAAAACAAGACAAAGCAAAAAACCGGCTGAGTGGAAGTCATTAGGGAGAGCAGATGCTAAAATGATGTGATAGATGGAAGCAGCCCTTTCTTGTTTGACACCAACAATACATTTTACAAGATCTAGAAAAGTAGCTAAAATCTTCATGGCTTTAAGCAATGCTATAAATTTTAATAAATACTGAGCAGTAATAATTCCAGGTATTACTTTTCAACAGGTAAAAAATATAAACCATTCCAAGTTCCACAAAAGATTTTTTTTCTGAGTTATATTTAAAGGTCTTATTTATCTAAAGCTTTTCTAAAGATAACTAATCTTTTTCTCCATGATTATGAGAACCAAGTCTTTAAATATATTTTTTCTGTACTCCCTGCTCACCTCAGGTGTGTGAAAGAATATGCCTCTTAATTCTCAACCTCTTCTTCCATTTCTGATCCTTCATATTTTAAAGAAAAGGCAAAAAAAATGGCTTGAAATATTAAAATAAAATGAACAAACTTTATAGCTATATACATACTTTTGTTTTAATTTGGGAATTAATTGATAAATTAAGAGCAAAGCAACATGAAAGACTATAATAATATCTACTATTCCTATCTCTTTCTGCCATTAGATGTCACTCTGCCGTGTGTCATGGGTCACAAAGCTAGGAAGTAAAATTCTAAAGATACAGGGTGTTTGCAAACCAAAAAGCAGTAGAATCATCCCAGTGCTCAGTAGTTACCCAATATTTCTCCTGCCGATATTTAAACACAAATCTCATCAACAGTTTCCACAAGGAACCAAAATCATTTGTTCGCTTTTCCCTTGGACCAGACTCTGATCCTAATTTGTTCCAGAGGAAATGATTAGACCTAAATTCATTGGGCAAGTATTATTTTCACTGGGAACCAGAGGTATATTGCCAGGTTAGTTGGTCCCTTGTATCTTCTTCACTTTCTTAAATAATACTTCCTCTCAGAAACAGTGCTCCAATCATTACTAAAGTCTTATAAAAATTATCACTTACTGTACAGAAAGCAATCTAAAAGAACTACAAAGTCAGACAAGTTGCAGAAGTGAGTACTTCTAATCTCTTAGCTTAGTATTCAGAGAAAAAGCTTAGTGCTTCAGGACTCAGTGTCATAGAAGGAAAAGGAAGATATCTTTGGATTGGCATTTGAAAATAATTAATTAATAATGAAACTTCAGAGGTGAGGCAAGGGTTAAAAGAAGCAACAAGGGATATTGAAAGCACCAGGGACCAAGGATCAGGAAAGTTACCATTTCTAGTCCTAAAAAAGGTAAAGGAGACTATAATCCTAGAACTATGGAAGGTTGAAGCAGAAATATTTCAAGTTTACATACAACTTGTCAATGTAGTGACTTAGCAAGACTATCTAGATAGATAGGGAGGTGGCGGGAGAGAGAGAGACTAGAGAGGTAGCTCAAACAAATGTCCTGTGTTTAGTCCCTAGTACCCTCAAGGATAGGGACAGTGTTTAAAAGAATCATGTCAGGAATTGTAATTTCAGAAGAAAAATTCACCTTGTTAGTCACTGCACAGAAGTCAAAGGAAAGTGAAGGAGATGTAGACATACCAATACTCCTTACGGTCTCATCTGCTGCAGAACAACCAGAATGGCTAAACACAAATAGAGTCAAAGCATAGCCTAGAACACAGGAAAATAGGAAGATGACAGAGAATACCCAGCATAGTAACCTTGAAAAATAGTGGCACTTCTGGTGCTCCCATAGTCTACCTAAGTTGATTTGGAAGCCATGTGGTGTAGTTGTAATGTGGTCTGATGTACCCAAATAATTGGTACTATATATACAGGAAAGTTTCCCCAAAAGGTATTCTCAAATTGTGTTTACTCCAGCTGTCTCCTGCTCCTCATTTGAGACTCCATTTACAACTCATTTATAATTAACAATGTACAAAGAATTTGATTTAATTGGCATGGACTAGGAAAGGAATAAAGACAAAGAAAAGAGAAGCTAGATGGAAAAGGACTATCAAAAACTCCTCATCTACATTCCATCGTGTCCGTATCCAGAATGTAATTTGCTCATGTTCAGTGAGGAAATGAAAAGGACTTAAACTCAAGATAAACAGCTGGTGTGAAATAAAAGCTGGCCTTCAAGCTCTTTTTTAAAGTTAACTGGAAAACTTAGAAGAATACTTCCTCAACACTCCCACACCACACATTGTTAGCAAGAATTATGCCTTGCAATAGCAACAGTGGCAGAGCACAACTTATATTTATCCATATCTGCTCCATACAGAGAAAAGAGAAACTAAGGTCAACAACAATAATTTATTTTTTAATTTTTATTTTTATTGGTACAAGTTTGCAGTGCATAATTATTATAATCCTTATGGGAAATTAGTACCCATATAATACCCTCTTTTCTCCCACTCCACTCCCTCCATCTTTTGGTCCCTTTCCCTTTTGGCAAAAGAGCTCTCTCCCTATTTCCTAACAACAATAATTAAAAGATATTAAATCTTCCAAAATTATTCCATAAAACTTGGCATACTAATACTGAAAGCTGGACTGGAACCCAAAGTATTCCTCTTACTAGCACATGGCTTATTGAATGATAATACCCAATAGATCTATGTGAGAACCTTGTAACCCTGGAGTCCTAGTGAATGTCAATGCAGAAAACATGATCATAATAATATTAAGTATGGGTTTCCTTCACTATGGAACACACAAGTTTTGTGTTACATTGCAACTGATTTACAATTAATCTGAATTAGCTCAAGTTTTCCCCATTAAAATTTGGAAGGGGATTGATATCAGTCATTAGGCAATAAACTGTCGTTTGGATAGCTGAGAGGACAGAAAATTGACTTTATAGCCTTTGAGTTTTAGTGGGAGGAAGGAAGAACTTAATCTGTAGCTGCCACCATTGCTATTTTCTCTTTGTAGTGATGCCATACCAGAATGAGGTGCTTGTTTCCCACCATCTGTATGAGCTCTTGTGCCATCCGTGATATCAGCCAACAAGCTCTCTATCAACAGCCTTGCCTGCCCCCGCAGCCCAACTCAGTCCTTATGGGCAGCTCTCAAGCTTCTGACCCTCAGAAATACAGCATCTGAGTGGGTTCAGCTGCTGCGCCCCCCCCCCCGAACCCTTTCTCTTCTTTAGTCCTGGAAAATAAAAACCCAGTTATATGAATTTTCCCCTTTCCACAGTGTAAACCCAGATTGGTTCCCTTTGCTTTCCTTTTTGAGAGAATTTAGATCTAATTGCTTTAATTGCCTAAAGAGAAAAAGCAAAGCAAAACAAAACAACCCCAAACCACAGGCCACACGGGCCTATTTAATGGCTTTTCTCTTTCCAGAAGTTCCATACCACTCTGATCATATTGCTAAAGCAGGAGGCACTTAGGGGGTGAAGAAAACTCAGGCACTAGGAATCCAAAAGCCTAACACCATCCAGAGGAAGAAAAAGCCCAAGTACTTCCTGTCTGCCAGAAAACCAAACACTTACTTGAACTAATTTCTTGAAGGTGACAAAGCTAAACCAAGTTAATAATAAATCTCTTTGCTCACTCATTAATTAAAAATGTTTATTGATCTCCAACTGTCTCACACTGTAGGAAATGCAAAGGAAATTGAATTATGAGAAAAAAGTATTGATCCTGGTATGAAATTTACAGTCTGATAATTATCAACAACAAACAATGTATACCTTATGAAAAAGCACACCCACTGGGCTCATCCTGGAAAATGAAAAAATGTAAGATACTCGCCTTGTATTTAAAGAACGTTTAAACATACCTAAGATAAGAAGTGAATGGAAAATGATTGAAATTATCTCCTCTGTTGCCAAAAGTGTAACTGATAAGTTCCACTCTAAATAAATTTTACCTACTCTTAACCTCTGCTGTTGCCAGAATTCATTCTTTGATTCTGGAAGACAGAACTTTCATTTTGGATACCTAACAGCAGTTTAGGTGTAAATTTTCCTTAAAATGTTAAGTCCATGGAAGAGATAAAGAAAACAAAAAGAAAGTTTAGATAAGACAATATGTAAATTAAAAATATCAACATCAACAAAATAATAAAAAATTTTAAAAAATCAGAAACACAGACACAAATATCATCACCACAGTGGAATACAGAGAAAATGGAATTAGAGCAAACTGAAGTTTAGATACCAGGACTCTAAGCTAGCAACAAAGAGGATCTCATAAAAGAAAAGTGGAAATAATTTTTCAGATAAAAAGAGAGATGGTATTCAAAGTAGAATATATAATTAATAACACTATAGAAGAGATCAGGAACATGATAGAATTTCAGATTATGAAAGTAATGGCATTTGTTAAATAGTTTCCAGTACATTTCCAAGAGAGAAAACTCCAGTGAAAGTTTGTGAAATAGGATAGATGAATGTGAAGACTGATTAGCAGACATAGGTGATAGGATGGCAGCCAATGAACATGAAAGAAATAGTTTATGGAAGATAGCAAGGGACTACCAGAAATCAATCCAGCAATTGCTACCTGATTCAAAGAACAACATAAGACTGACTGGAGTTAGTAGAGAAACAGGAGACAGAGCAAAAACTGTTTTTTAAAAAACTGTTCACAGATGTAATGGCAGAAAATTTCACAAGAAAGGAAAGAATTTGACCTACAGGTAAATGAAGCATACAGGACTCAAACTAGCCAAGATCTAATATATATATATATACCAACGCATATAATTATCAAAATTCCAGAAACCCAATGAAAGAACAAATCTTGAAATCACACAGAGAAAAAACAGAAATTACATACAAAGGAATGTCTATCAGAATCACAGTAGACTTTTCAATGCATACACTCAAGCAGAGGAGAGCCTGGAGTGAAATATTTGGAGCCCTAAAACAACCTCCAACCTATATTGATGTATCCTGCAAAACTATCATTCAAAATCTACAGGGAAATAAAATACTTCCATGACAAAAAGCATAAAAAATTTCATGCATACAAAACCTGCATGCTAAAATATTCTAAACAATATCCTAGAAAAGGACTATGACTGTCAAATTCCCATGAGACCAAGAGTGAACTTAATGGACAAGACAAGAAACTGAATAGAAAGGGGGAAAAGTAAAAAACAAGAGCTAAGAACAGGAAAACTTAATGACAAGGTTGAATCAGTACATATCAGTCATAACCATTAATGTCAATGGCTTCAATATGCTAATTAAAAGACACAGACTGGTAGAATGGATTAAGAAGCAAAATCCTACACTATGCTGCACACAAGAAACACCCCTAATCCAGAAATAAATCCATATACTGAAAGTAAAAGGATGGAAAACAATTCTCCATGTGACAAGAAACCATTAAAAAGCAAGAGTGGCTATCTTATCTGCAGACATAGTAGATTTCAAACCAAAAATGATTAAAAGAGATCAAGAAGGACACTACATACTTGCATAAGGAACAATGCAAGAGGAAGAGATGATATTCATAAATATTTATGCACCAAATTCTAGTGCACACAACTATATAAAACAAATATTAATGGACATGAAAAGCCAGATGAGCATTAATACAATAGTTGTAGGGACTTCAATACACCACTGTCACAAATAGACCAACTGGACAAAAAATTAATAATGAAATACTTGAATTGAACCAAGCTTTTGAAAAAATGAGTTTAATGTATGTCTACAGAGTATTTCACCCCACAAATTCAGAATATGCAATCTTCTTAGCTGCTCATGGGTCATTCTCCAAAATAAATCACATACCAGTTCATAGAGTTTGTTTAAGTAAATGCAAAGGAATTGAAATTATCCTATATTCAAGACCATAGTGTTTGAAATTAGAGATCAACAGCAAAACAAATCCCAAGGTCCTTACAAAAACATATAAACTGAACAATACTCTCTTGTACAACCATGGGTCACAGAAGAAATTAATGAGGAAATTGAACAGTTTCTATAATTAAATGATAATTCTAATACAATATATAGATACCTATGGGACACAATGAAAGCAGCTCTTTGAGGGAAATTCATAGTAGTAAATGTCCACACTAAGAAAACAGAGCAAGCTCAAATAAACAACCTAATGCTGAACCTCAAGTTACTGAAATATCTAGGAATCAACCTAACAAAAGAGGTGTAAAATCTCTACTCTGAAAACTATAGCATTTTGAAGAGGGAGGTTGAAGAGGATATCAGAAAGAGAAAGACACCCCATTTTACTGGGTAAGAAGAACCAACATCCTCAAAATGGCCATACTGCCAAAACTACTATACTGATGCAATACAATTCCAATGAAAATCTCAATGATATATTTTACAGAATTAGATAAAATAATCTAAAAATTAATGTGGAACCAGAATAGACATAGAATAGCAAAAGCAATAGTAGGCAACAAGAGCGTGGCAGGAGGTATCACAATCCCCAACTTGAAACTATACTACAAAGCCACTGTGATAAAAACTGCATGGTACTGGCAAAGTAACAGACCCAAGGATCAGCAGAATAGACTAGAAGCTCAAGAAACAACCCCAGATATGTTAAGCCATGTCATCTTTGACAAAGGAGCCAAATACCCTCAATGGAGGAAAGATAGCCTCTTTAACAAGTGGTGTTGGAAAAACTGAGTTTCAACTTGCCAAAGATGAAACCTAGATCTATCTTTCTCCATACACCAAATTAAAATAGAAAATGGATGAGAGATCTAAATATTAGAACAAAAACACTAATGCTGCTGCAAAACAGGTTGGGTAGAACTCTTGAAGACACTGGCATAGGGAAATATTGTATGAACAAAACCTCAGCTGCATGGGAACTAGCAGAAGGAATCAACAAGTGGGATCTCTTCTTACTGAAAAGTTCTGCATAGCAAGAGAAACCACCAATGGAGGCAAAAGACAACTTACAATATCAGAAAAAAATTTACCAGCTGTTTCTCAGACAAAGGACTACTATCTAGAGTATATAAAGAACTTTAGAAAAATCAGCCCCCCAATTTAAAGAGCCAATTAAAAATGAACATTTTAATTGAACAGATACTTTTCAGATGAAGAATCAAAGGCAGCAAAGAAATATATGAAGAACGTTCAACATCGCTGGTCATTTGAGAGGTGCAGATGTAAACAACACTGAGATTCCATCTCACCCTAGAAAAAAATTGTTGCCATCATGAAGTCAATCAAAAACAAATGCTGGTGGGTTGTGGGGAGAAACTGTTGGTGGGAATGTAGACTGGTAGAACCACTGTGGAGATCATTGTGGAGATTCCTTTAAAAACCAGAACTCAAGGCCCTATGTGACCCTGCTATTCCCCTGCTAGCTATATACATGAAAAAATTAAAGGCATCATACCACAGTGACATATGTGTACCCATATGCAGCCTCTAAGCACAAAGTAGAGTAACCTGCTTAGCCTTCATGTATTCATTTTTAAAATCTAAATTCTCTCTACACTACTAAATAAAATGCAGGCTCTTCACTTTAGGAGCTCACATCCATCCCCAACTCAAAATCATCAGTGGGGCTGTCCTGACTTCTTGCTATGGTGTTTCTTGGGACCATGCTGCTGACCTGTGTCTGAGGTCAGAGTGAGACCTGGGGAGGAGAACACAGAGAGCTGGCTCCATTACAACAGGGTCTAGCTGGAAAGGGGGTGCTGCTTGTTTCTACAAGGAGACACAGACAGCTGGAAAGAGCATCACTCCCACACTTAGAAGAGTGAGAGAAAAGTAAGGCAAGCCACAAATGCAAGATTTTTCTTAAATCTGTAAAACAGCTGAAAGTATAAAGCAGCCAACAAGGGCCAGGGATTTAGCTGAGTGTTACCTCCTCCTGCCTTGCAAAGTTGTGAGTTCAATACCCAGTTCCACAAAAAGAATGAAAGAGAAAGAGAAGGAGAGGGAGGGGTGGAGGGTGGAAGACCAGGAAGAAGGGAGGGAAGAAGGGAAGGAGAGAGTGAAAGAGGCACAGAGGGGGCAGGGAAAGAAAAAAAAAAAAAACCTATGCAGAGACAGAACACAAACATTTTCTTGCTTAGAGCAAATGCACATCTGTAAGGTATTAGCTAGGATAGTTGATAAATTGTCAGAGGCAGAGTGTGATATGGGAAAAGTACAAGAATTTATAGATGCTACACATATAGGACACTTTTCTACCACATTTCTAGTGCATTACTAACAAGAGTGAAGAGATATCCTGCCTAGTACAGACAGTGAAATACTGCCATGAGGGGTACAAGAGGAAAGGAACAGAACTTCTCCAAAGCACAGCACATTGGGAAGCTCCCAAGCTGAGGATCAAGCAGGTTTTGAAAACATTCATTAGAATACCAACCCCTGCTTCACAGAAGTTATTGCTAGAGACATTTAGAGCCTATGGTACATAAAAAGTAACTATAGCAACAATAAACCTCAAACTAAGCCAATGTGTGACCACATTAATTGAAGTCATCACCTACAGCCTAAAAGAAAGAAAAGCCATGCCTATATCCAGGCAAACAAAGACAATCACTGCAGTCCTACTTTCAACAAGAAATATGAAGCATATGAAAGGGCAAAAGAAAAAAGTTATGTGAATGAGAGACAACTGTCAACAGAACCTGACTCAGACACAGCTGCTGAACTGTCAGGTAAGAACTTACAATAATTTCAAATGCATATCTGGAGCACAAGATATCTTAGCATCACTGACATTTTGGTCCATGTGATGTTTTTGTTCAAAGGGCTGTTCTCTTATTGTAGGTTGTTTAGCTACATCACCACCAAATTAGCATAAGAGAAAGAAGGAGAAAGGATACAAAAAAGAGTTATGAACAAAAAGGGGAACGGGAAATTTATGGTAACTAAACTACTAAAATACAAAGAAAATTTTGAAGACAGTGAGAAGAAAGACATATGGGAAACAAATTTAAAAATTCCAACAGATTTTGCCATTTTTAAGTAACATGCTTTAAATCACAGAAAGAAAAACTGAAACAAAAGTTTGTACCTAGCAAAAATATTTGTAAATGAAAGAGAATTAAAACTCAGAAAAAAAATAGGGAAAAATTCATTATCAACAGACTCACAAAAAATGTTTTAAAAAAAGTTTTTTCTGGCAGAAGGAATGAAATACTTGTCATTAATACAAAGATAAAAGCTATGACAGTGTTAAGAATACAATAAACAAAGTCAGAAAATTTATTTTTCCATGTAATTAGAATAAAACTAATTGGAGCAAAAGCAGCTATATATTATACATTTATAGCATATGCAAAAATTAAAGTTATAAAAATAGCACAAAAAGTGAGAGGAAGGAATTGTAAACAAACTGTTGTAAGATTCCTGTATTATACACAGTATTACTTGAGGGTAAAAATGTGGTAATACATTTGTGCATTATAGTTCTAATTAAGCACTAAAACATTTTAACAAATAGGCATAAATATAAGTGAATAGTAAATTATAATTAATGAAAACTCAACCCTACACAAAGGAGGCAAAGAGGATAAAAATAAAGTACAAATAGAACAAACTAAACTGCTAACAAGATGATAGATTTTAATCCAATAATATAAATAAGCACAACATTATGAAAGCTATAAAACATCAGGTAGATTTTAATCCAACTACATCAATAAACACAAAGTTATAAATAATATAAAGCATCAACCAAATGAGAGAAAATTTTGAATTGTATCTATAAAAGACTTCTGAATACAAGCAATATGCCTGCTATGAAGACATGGATAAAAATGTGGGAAATGATGCCTCTTATTAATACTAGCCCAAATAAAGCGGCAATAGCTATATTAATATGAGGGAAAATTTTTTTACCGAATACAGAATATAATCTTGAACAAAGCCATATCAAATCAATTATCCAAAAAGATATGACAATCTAAATTGTGTAAGTACATAACTCTGAGCTTCACATCATATGAATAAAATGTGGCAACATGGATAAATCACTAGTCATAACTAGAGACTTCAAGACTACTACTTTAATAACTGATTGAACAAATAGTATCAATTATCTTATACGGTTGAAATTTATAGAATTCAGTCTCTAACAGCAACATACACATTCTTTTCAAGTGATGCAACATACTCATCAAATAGGTGATATTAATGATCCAAACGTCAATAAATTCAAAAGAATAGAAATAGTAACAAGTGTTCTCAGAATATAAGGGATTAAAAACTACAATTCAATAACAGAAAAATACATAAAATGTTCCAAAGCAACAAATAACTAAAAGGGCAGTTTTGAATACCCAAAGAGATGACCAAAAAAAATACTTTTAATTGAGAGAGATGGAAACAAAACATCACAGTTTGTGGAATAAAGTGATAGCAATCTCCAAACATTAATCTATAATATTTAATGAAAATGGAAGGGTAAATTGACTACAAAGGAATAGAAAAGAGTATTTTGAGATTGTAGAATTATTCTATAGCAAGATTGTACTGATGGTTATACAGCTCTCTACAATGCACAAACCCATAAAAATATACACTATAAAGACTAAAAGTTGTATGAAAAAATTTTTTTATCTTTATTGGTATGAAAAAATTTAAACAACCAGATGTGGAGGAAATATAAAATAGAATATTAATTATAATGAATTAAAATGAATTTTATTTAATCTGTGATACGAGGTCTTACTGTGATCTCCAGGCTGTTCTCAATGTCTCAGTCCTCATGCCTCAGTCTCCCTAGTAGTTGTGATTATGGTAGTTGCTACTATGTCAGCTTTTAACTAAATTTAAATGAATATGATAACCATAATGAAAGAGATTGGATAAAAAAAATAAATATTATTTTCAGAAAATAGCATTTGAGTAGATACTATCAACCTAAAAATAATCACAAGTGAAAACTCCACAGTAGTTTGTAAATTTCTTTCTCATAATTTCACTAAAATGCTACTAGTATCTCATTTCTCTGCTGATAAAAACAGCCATGATAACTTCTTGACTCTTTTATTGTAAATATTGAAGTGCACTGGAATAATTTGTGAATTTCTCTTTTTAGCTTACTAGTCAGTGAACCCTGCCTTCTTTCAACAGTTTAAAAATAATGCCTGATTACACCAAACACTTCACTTTCCTCTCATGAATTATTGTTGCCAGCATCCAACTAAGTCCTTCTTTTATGTTAAATCCAGTTTTCCCACTCTTTTGGGCCAAGCTGATTTCACATCATTCAAAACTCCAGATTTGAAAACTTCTTTTTCCTATAATCATGATTTCTGCAGTATGAGTGTGTGTGTGTGTGTGTGTGTGTGTGTGTGTGTGTGTGTGTGTGTGTGTTTCCTGAAATTGAGTGGTGAGGCCATTTTGATGATATTAGTCCTTCCAACCCAGGAACAAGAGATGTGCTTCCATTTTATGATATCCTCTTTGATCTCTCATTTCAGAATACTGTAGTTCTCAGAGTAGAGGTCTTTTGCCTCCTTTGTTAGATTAACTCTTAGACATTTCATTTTTGGATGCTATTGTGAAAGAAATTGATTCTCTGATTTCTCTTTCAATGAGTCCATTGTTTGTGTATACAAAGGCTATAGATTTTTGACTGTTGACCTTTGGATCGAGCTATGATACTATATCTGGCGATTAAGCCTAGCAGTCTTTGGCTGAGTTTTTTAGTTCTTTTATACAGAGTATCATGTCATCAGCAAATAATGACAGTTTAACTTCTTCCTTTGCTATCCTACTCCTTTTGTTTCTTTATCTTTTTCATTGCTGTGGTTAATGTTTCTAAAACTACATTGAACAGGAATGATGATAGTGGATATCCTTGTTTTGTTCCTGATCTTAGTGTGAAGTTGTTTAAATGTCTAAATCTTAGAAACAGTCCAAATGCCTATCAACAGGAGACCAGATAGAGATATGTTTTATTTTGTTTTAATAATATGGAGTATTATTCAGCCTATTGATTGTGATAATAGTGTAGATGTAAAATTTACCAATAAAATCATTTTTAAAAAGCAATAAATTTAAGTCATTTATACTCAAATGAATGCACCTTTAGGACATACTCATAAATGAAATAAATAGGACACAGATGTATAAATACCATACTTTTCTCTAGTATAAGAAACTAAAGGTGTAAATTAATTCCAAAATGTATAATAGGTATTGTGAAAGAGGAAGTAAATGTTCAAAAGGAAAAGGAAAATGGCAGATAGGGGAAAGTAAAGAAGGGAAAGGAAAAATTTGATGGTTAACAAAGCTTGTGGTATAGGGGGTGAGGGTTGTAGGAGGGCAGGGGAATGAGAAGAAATGAGAATCAAAATGTGTCATGTACAGATACAAATTCCCAAGGCTGAATGTGATCATAATGCATGTATAAAATGTACCAATAAAACCAATTTTAAAAGTCAGAGTGAGCTGACTTCCCTCATGACTTCAAATTCTCACTCCATTGATCTGCTGATGCAAACTGTGTCACCTACCTGACTTACAGTGGATTATTTAGTTTTAATTTCATTCCCTCTAATTGTGTCCTGTGTGTACTCTTGCCTCTACAACTAACATATTACAGAAATAAAATTTTAATGGATTGTAGCTGCATATGAAATGCATCCCACATGGCAAAAAAGTATTTGCTTTAGATTCTCAAAAGCTATAACAAATGCAATGTGAGTCTTCTATACAAAATAAAGCATTTCATACTGCCAATTAAATTTTCATTATTTTTATGCCACATGAGTTATTAAAATTCATAGGAAAAAATTTTAAAGGAAAGAAATCATCTTTATTCCTACAACAGAGAGCTATTGTTAATATGTAGCTATTTATTCAAGATTTCATTTTATTTGTATGAAAATATATTTCTTCAAATACAAATATTTTGTAACTTGATTTTTACTATTAACAAAATATTGCTAATACTGTCCAAAACCAAGACATATGAACTTTTATATCATTTTGGAGTATTACCTAGAATTCCATTGTATGGATTATCATAATGATTTCACCTATCCCTATTATTAAATATTTAACCTCTGGCCAGTTTCTATGTACTAATAATGCTATTGAAAACATCTTAATAAATGTTTAATTAACCTGTGATACTGTTGCTGCCACAAAATTTTCTAAAAGTAGAATTAGTTGACCAAAGATGCACAAAGTTAAGTCTATGGTATATAGAGTAGCACCAATTTTCCTTCAGATAACGTTTCCATTGGGAAATTTACACCAATGTACTTTTGTCAGCTCTATAAGAACTCGTTGTCATCATACTTTCTCTATTAAGGAGTGTTATAATTCTTTTTATTTTAAAATAGTTCATGAACCTTTATGAGGCTAATGGTTTCATTCTACAGTGTATTTCTCAAGTTTATTAGCAGGTTTAAGAATCAGCTTCTATTCCCTGCTCCAAAGCCTTCAGTTCCATTTGGAAGATATTATTCGGATGCTGTTGAGATGTGGTTTTCACAGAACCTCTTCTCCATCTCCACTGCTGATTTAATCTTTGTGAGTTTTAAAACATGTCTCTATTCTTAATTTTTAAATTATACTATACAACTTTAAAGTTTCCATTTTTCCCTTTCACAAAGTAGATTTTATTCATAATAGGACAAATAACAGAAAATCTATCAAGTTGTACAAGGTGAACTAATAGGAGACCAAAATTGAATGTATTATCAAGATAACCACTGGATTACCTTCCAGTTCCTTGTTAATATTTCCTGTGGTACAGAATTTACTATATGAGTTACATGGATCAATCACCTTCTTCACTCCACATCCCCAGGGCTACAATCTGTTATTCAAAACTCCAGATTTAAAAACTTTTTTTTTCCTGTAAACATGATTTCTGCAGTGTGAATGTGTGTGTGTATGTTTCCTGAAACTGAATAGTGAACATTCTGCTTCTGGTAAGGTCTCATTCTGGTTGTGAGCCACCAGCAGTTATCTTGTCAACCCTGGAAGTCATTTCCTACCACAAGTTCTGAAGCTGATGCATAATGTAGATATCCTAACTATGAATCACCTTGTCTTAAAGTTGGCTTTAAGTTTGTTTCTATTTATGCTGAGTTCTAATCTGTTGCTTCAAAAATATATCAACTATATCTTCTAAAAGTCATTCATGGGCTAGAGATTTAGCTCAGTGGTTCTGGCACCTGCCTCTCAGGTGCAAGGTCTGAATTTGACACCAGGTACCAAACAAACAACAAAAACTGAAAAAATATAAAAAATTTATCCCATATAAAAGCCATTCAGTAAATTCAGAAATGGTATTAATGGCTTTATTGTTCTAGTGGATGTCTGTAATTACTGCTGTGCTTGGTCCCTCGGGTTCCACAGGGTAAAAAAGAGACCAAAAGTAAAGCATCATTGACTTTTTCTTGTTCTCTCTTTCCCAAAGAGTAGAACACAGCTCTGAATATCACCCATTCACTATAAAGCCTAAGGCCTAGGAATGTAACACTAACATGAAATATATACTCCATTTTCTTACATGATGATATTTACAAAATGCATCAGATATTTCTGTCTCATTGGTAACTCCAGTTTTCTTTTAGAACATGTAGGAAGTTCTCTTTGCCTTAATGAAAAGCAATTTTACAAGTCAATGAATCAAAACAGGTGGGACTGTGACTACTCAAATGTTTAAAATCCTCTAGAATTTGAGTGTGAAGCTAGGATTGAAAAATAAATGTTAGAATTTCCCTAATGGGCATATATATATGAAAGAACTAAAAGCATCATACCACAGTGACATATGTGTATCAATGTTTATAGCAACTCAGTTTATAATAGCTAAATTTTGGAAATAGCCCAAATGCCTATCACATGGAGACTGGATAAAGAAGGTGTGATTTTTTAAAAAATAAAATGAAATATAACTCAGCCATAAAGAATGATAAATTAGAGACATTATAGCAAGAAGAATGTACCTCTGGGGTCATACTCATAAGTTAAATAAATAGGATGCAAATGTGTAAATACTATACCATTTCTCTAGTGTGAGAAACTAAAAATGCAAATGAGGTTCAAAATGTATAAGAGGCATTGTGAAATAGGAAGAAAATGCTCAAAGGGAAAGGGTAACTAGGTGAGGGCAGGGGCAAGTTCAATCCCTAGTATTACACACCACAGTGCCTGGCATAGTAGTTCACACCTGTAATCCTAGCACTTGGGAGGCAGAGGCAGGAGGATTGCTGTGAGTTTGAGGCTGACCTGGGTTACATAATGAGCTCAGGGCCATCCCGAACTATAAAGCAAGACTCCGTCTCAAAACAAAAAAGATATACCATGTAAAAGTACAAATTATCAATGTTCAGTATGAGAGTATGATCATATGCATATCTAAAATGTACCAATAAACTGAGTAAAGGTTAAATAAAGATATATCATTCACAAGTATGAAATCTCAGTGAGGAAAGTGACCATAACATATTCCTGAAATGTGCCAGTAAACTCAATTGATAAAAAATAAATGTTTCTGTTGCTGTGCAGAAACCTCTCAATAGGATCGGATCCCATTTGTTGATTTCTTCTGCTAATTCCTGTGCTATAGAGGTTTTTTTCAGGAAGTCTTTCCCTAAGTCAATGTCTTCAAAAGTTTCAATTGACCTGTTTTGCAAAGGTTTAGTGTTTCTGTTTTAATATTTAGGTTTTTAATCCACTTTGATTTTAGCTTGATACATGGTGAGAGAGATAGGTCTAGTTTAAGTCTTTGACAGGCGAACACTCAGTTTTTCCAGCACCATTTGTTAACAAGGCTATCTTTCCTCCATTGAGGGTGTTTGACTCCTTTGTCAAAGATGAAGTATCTTAGTGCATCTGGAATTGTTTCTGGGTCTTCTAATCTATTCCACTGATCCTCAGGTCTGTTACTTTGCCATTATCATACAGTTTTTTTAATCACAAACAATTCCTCCATACTATTTTTAAAAATGACAACTCACTTCTTAACCATTCACCTAACTAGCTTGAAATGCTTCCATAGAGTCATTTCATCTCCTTATTTTTATTATCTTTTAGTCTTTCTTTTAGCTTTCTGCTTTTCTGTCACCAAGTTGAAAATTCCTATGAGAGCCTCCCTCATACTTACTTGGTTATTTGTCAGTAACAGTCCTTCTTCTCTGATACTGAGCCATTTTCAGCCACCACCTTCCCCCCCCCCAGAATTCCTCTATGGGTTACTGCAATCCACAACTTAGTAGAATGATTAACAACAGAAAAAATATCTGAGGGCACTTTGCCTCTCTGTTGTATGCACTGAGCTAGATATCTGACAGGAACTCAGCAGGCATATTATCAACAATCTTCACTCTGCAGATGCTAAACTTCAGGGAATCCTTGACTAACATACGGGCAAAAGGTTAAGATAAAGTGGATCACTTTGTAACTTCCCTCTGTGCATTCATTTGCAAAGTTTTGTAAAATTTGTTGAAAAGCATGGAACATACTTAGAGTGATCAGTGTGTATATAAAGGTGATTTAGAATGCAGTGTTCCTTCATTTAAAATGAACGCTCTAAACTACTGAAGCAGAAAATATTATTTCACTTTTTTACAGTCTCAGACTGTTTAGAGATTCTACTTCTTGCCAAACAATGGCTATGGATGGATATGCCATTGTAACCCTCCTCTGAGGTGACCATTCTGAAAGGCACTGACACTGTCATCCAGAGATAACACCACAGTTATTAGGCATTGGTGTTCATTTCATTTCCCATTTAAATCTGTGTTCCAGTTAATGGTGTTCTGTTATATTTTCATTTATTATTCAACATCAAAAAGATGAGGTATGTCTTAGAAGCTGTATTGGGAAATAAGAAAAATTCATATTATTTGTTATGTTTAACCACAGCTACATTAGCAGAATTTATAAAATGAATTTGAGATTTACTATTTTGGGCATACCATGATTAACATTCAATGTAAACTGCAAGTTGACATAAGTGAATTTAATTTTATATTGATATGGAAAGATGTTTCAATTAAAATTAATATATCTGATTATTCAGTGTCTAGTCATGGAATGCTATGATTATTCCTTTGTGATTTTTTTCATATTTTTGAGGAAATGCAGGAAAGAACAGAATATCTTGTACACTAACATTATTACCATGGTTTCTCCTAGTAAAACAAAAAAATCTGTTTCTGAGTTCTGTTCCTAGAATCAAACTAGGGAACAGGATAGATAACTCATGTACACTGAGGGTAATGACTGGAATTTCTGTGCCATTTGTTTTTAAAAAGCACATATTGCAAAGTCTTCTGTTTTCACACCACAGAAATAATATGTGAATTACATGATATTTTATGTGTAAAAGTTTTTGGAAAAGTTAACAGGCATTATAAAACCAAAGCAGAGAGTGTGGTGCTGTTCTTGAACATTTCTTAATACCTGCATTAATCCTTGCTAAGCACAGAAGTTCTTGGCAGGTTCTTCGCTTTAGAATGTGAGAAGGCAGTCACATCTGATTTCTCTGGGCGATTCCTCAGACCTCAGCACAGTGGGTATTTTGTTTTGGACATTTAGTAGCATCTCTGTGTGCACCCACTAGATGCCAGTAGTGTCTCTCCAGCCAGAGACATTGCTGCATATCCTCCATGGAGAACCATGAACACATAGCTTATTCTACACATTGGAATGCAATTCTGCTTTAAGAGTGCATCAGACTTTATAGTGATCCATTTAAGTATGTCTAATTTTAAGTACTACATGGATGTAAGTGTATGTGTTCATAAAAAGCCAACAATCAAGCTAACAGTCATTATTAATAGATACTATTAAAGCATTATTTAAAAGATCAGGGTGTATTAAACCAAGCACTATGAAAAGTTATACATTGAAACACTTGAAGGTAAGAAGATGTATGAAAGTCTTACACCAGTTGAATATTCAAATATGATCACATACTTATCATTAAAAGGTTAAGGGGGGCTGGAGATATAGCTCAGTGGTTCCGGGGCCTGTCTTGCAAGCGCAAGGACCCAGGTTCGATCCCCGGTAACCACATAACAATACTGGGTGTGGAGACTCACCCCAGCAGCAATCAGTACCACATACCACAGTGTCGGGCGTGGTGGCTCATGCCTGTAATCCCAGCACTCGGGAGGCAGAGGCAGGAGGATTGCTGTGATGTGAGTTTCAGGCTGAGCTCAGGGCCAGCCTGAACCACAAAGTGAGACCCTGTCCCAAAAAACCTTAAAAAAAAATTTAAAAAATAAAAGGTTAAGGGAAAAAGAAAAATGTAACTAAATCAACATTACTACTTTTCCAAATTTTTTATTTTTAATTTTAGTTTATTAGTACATGTGTGTAGTCTGTAACATTTACATTTCTTGTGAGAAGTTGATACATAATACATAGCATGTCATTCCCACTTTCATTTTTTCCTTTCCCTCTCTACCTTCAACCTATCTCTTCATCCCCTCCTCTTCTTTTTGTACATGTTTGCAGTTCATAGTATTTGCATTCCTTGTGTGGAGTTGATACATGTAATAGCACATGACAATTCCCCTTTTCATCCTTTCCCCTTCTCTCTCCACTCTCTCCATCTCTTGATCCTCTCCCTCTTTGAGAAAGATCTATCTCCCAAGCGAAACTGTAATGTCATCACATGACACCCATCAAGTATGTGCATTTGAGATGACCAACACCCAGTTATTCACAAGTGAAGAACGGGAATAATGGCACAGATTACCAAGAAGTTGTGAATTTCAGTCAGCTTTGAAACCCTCATTACTTAACGGTTCTTGGTCACAACTGATACACAATAAAGAGGAAAATATCAGTTCTTAACTTTTTATAGGCTTTACTGCTACCATGTTGGCTACTGAAGTATATGAGCTATCAGATTCCTCTGGAGAGGTTACAGGATGGTACAAAGTGGTGGGCTGTGGGAAATGTTGCAGATTGAAAGTAGTAAGTCTCCCCACTGAAATAAATATCAATGTGTTTCTACATGCTATGTAGAGGCGGGCGGGGGGGTGTACTACACCTTCAGGTCAGGCAACAGTATAGTAAAAGGAAAGAAGGAAGGTTTAGGGATGACATTTTTCCTTGTATGTTTCGTTACCAAGCTCATTCCTCATTCTCATATATTGTCTTATTAAAATAGCAGTAGTAGTTAGTGGATATTCTCTTATTTCTCTTTTAGAAATTTTTTAAAAAGCATTGAGATGGGAAAGCCTGAATCTCCTTATCTCTATCTTCTGTTTCACATGATTATAAAGAAGGTTACCTGCAATAGTAGATGTTTTTCTACCTCCTCTATGACCACAGAAATCAATGAATGTCCCAGTAAAGGTACTAACTGGAATAAATATTAAAAACATCTTTCAATAATAGATGCATAGTAGACTCTTTAATATCTACATAAATGATCCCAATTAACCTTAGGACCAGAATAGGAAGAACTGGTCATATTTAGCAGTAAATTTGGATGGAAGGAGTATTTTTAAGGGAATATTTGACAGTGGCACTCAAGACAAAAATTAATAGATAAACAGGAGAAGAAAATGAAAGACAGCTTAGGAAATTTGAAAGGTTGTATCATCATGAATCCACAAATTAAAGCCTAGAATGTACATGTGTGAATTTTTTTTAATGAAGACACATATGTGAAAAACATAAAACTTGGTAAAATTCACTACAAGGTCAAACTGTCTAATATCAACTAATAACTCGGAGCAGTCTGAAGATCAAGCATCTATCAGTTACAAAACCACCAGTTAATTTCAGCCACCAGTTAATTTCAGCCACAGTAACAATTCTAGACTTAATTTGCCCCCCTGAAGCCATTTTTCACACTTCTGTTACTTGTTGCCTTACTGCAATAAAGACTATGAGATATGAATTCCTTCCTCTTCCTCACAGTTCTAACAGTGAAGGCTTCTACACATTCTTACAGAAACAATGGTATAACAAAAAAAAAAAAATTAATGTCGCTAGCAGGCCCAGAATGTATGCATACACTCTGGTTTCCTTTCCCTAAATTTTAAATCATGCCAAAGGCAGTAGAGGACTATATCATGAAGGCCAGAGAAAGAGACTACATGTTCTCTAGCTTAGATGTCAGCTCAAACTCTAGAATTTTCTGTTATTTGATTTCTTGATGAGTTTTAAAATTGATTTTATTAGTATATTTTATATACATATTATGAACATGCAAAATGGTCATCTGAGAGGAACAGACTCTTTTAGGTAAAGATGTAAGAGTATCATGGGAACATGAAGATATTTTCATGCTGGTCATTTGAGAGATGCAGATGACAAAACATTGATATATTAATTAAGAAATCAACCAATAACAAATTCTGGCAGAGCTATGGGGAAAAAAGAGCCCTTCTCTACTATTGGTGAGAAGGTGGACCGGTGCCACCACTGAGGACATCAGTGTGGAGATTCCTCAAAAAACTAGAATTTTATGTCACATTTGATCTTGCTTTTCCCCTGCTAGGTTACACTCACAAAAATTTAAAAGTATCATACTACAGCATCATATGTGCACCCAATTTTATAGCAGCTCAGTTCGTAATAGCTTAGTCTTGGAAAAAGCCCCAAAGCCCATCAACTAGTGAGTGGATAAATAAGATGTAGGTTTTAAATAATAAAATGGAGTACTCTTTAGCCATAAAGAGAGATAAACTTGAGACATGTGTAGCTAAGTGAATGTACCCTGAGGTCCTAGTCATAAGTTAAATAAGTAGGACACATATGGGTAAATACCATATAGTTTCTCCAGTCTGAAAGGCTAAAGTTGCAAATGAGGTCCAAAATGCATAATAAGTATTGTGAAATAGGAATATAATGTTCAAAGAGAAGGGTAACTAGAAGAAGGGGGCAAGGGAAAGGAAAGAAGGGAAAGAAAAAATTTGATGTGTAAAGGAAAATGGAGACAGATCGTATGTGCATGGGGTATTGAGGTTTGAAAGAGCAGGGGAATGGGAAAAATTAAGAATCAAGATATATCATATGCAGGTACAAATTCTTAATTATGAATGTGATCATATTGTATTCCTAAAATGTACCAATAAATAAAGAAAGAAAACAAAGTCACATCACTTCTGTATATATTATTTTTATGCAAAACATGACTCAAAGATATATGTAAAAGGAAAGAAGTTCGAAAAGAAATCCAGCTATGCAGCCTAAAAAAACTTTCATATTGGTAAGCACAAGTGCCTTCTGATAAATTATTAAAACATAATAAAATGTTTAAATCAGACTGAAACTATGAAGGCTAACATCAATATAATTCTTAGTTACTAAGATTGCATTATGGCTTATATCTAGATGTCCCCAATGCCTCATACAGCCATAAGGAGAGTTCCAATGTGGCTGGATTCAGCTGTGTGGTGCTGGGGCTGCAGTGCCCGCCTGGTGAACGTGGTACCATGAGAAGGGGAGCAGCTGGAAGGAATACAAAAGGCAGGAAAGAAGCTGCTTTGTTACTTCACTGCTTTGCCACTTCCTGCCTGCCATGTCTCTGCTGTCTTACCCTTGGATCTAACTAACTAGCAACTGAAAACTCTACAAAACATGAGCTGAAATAGATCTTTCCTTTAACTTTGAGTGTTGGGTATTTAGTCTCAGCAACCAAAAAAATCACTAAGGCAGGTTGTCCTTCAGATCTTGGATATCAATCCAAATCCATTACCAGGATGCAGTGTGTTTAAACCCACCTCACTGAATGTGCATGCTCACTGTTACACATTAGCAATATTCACACTATGCCTCATCATCATGTCAAAGTACAGAAGAGATACTACTACCTGGATACAAAAATCAGACAAAAAAAGAAATAACAAGGGTAGAAAAGCACACACTAGGTGTGGTTCCTCTCCCCCAACATGATCAAGGTAGCCTATACCAGCCATGTGGTGGCTCTCATCCTACCTGGGCAAGCAGGCCCATGCTGAATGCATGGTATTCCCTACTCCAGCTCAAGGGTGAGACAGCCCACAACTCCAAGGCAGCTCTACATTTCACCTCACCTTTGCAGGGGCCAACAAAAATGAGGGCTAACCAACACACCTGAGAGAGAAGGGTACAAACAACCCCACTGACTATTAACATCTTAAAAGCCCACTTCCGTTCAGTCTGTTTGCACTCCTGACCTGTGGCCCACAGCCAGCAGGGAACAGAATGCTGATCAAGATTCTAGCTACCAATGGTTGCAAGGCCAGGCCTTGACTTTAAGAAGCCCTGAGTGAATGAAGAGAGAGGCCTCTGGGCAGTGAAGACAACACCAAAACAGGTGACCTTAGAGTTTATGGGTGGCTGGATCCGAATCGCAGGGTCATAAGACTGCAGACCTTAGAGAGAAACAACTTATTCAAGAACACTAGAATTTTTTCTGCAACTCAGTCTTTTTTTCATCTTTCTGTTTTAATTATTTTCATGTTTCCTTCACTGAACTTTTTGGGGCCTGGGATTTTCTCATCTTTTTTTTCTTTTAGTTTCTTTTAGCCTTTCAACTTTCTCTTTCCTTTCCTTCTTACCTTTGGTTTATATTCTATGTTTTGCATTTGGTTTATCTTTTATTTCTTTACCTTATTTGTCCTTTCCTATGACTATTTTCTAATGATCTTTATTTCTTTTTATTTCTCAGTAGGACCCCACCTCATTTTTCTCTTCTCTTTTTCATATTCCCTTTATTATATTCTCAATTTTATTTTATCCATTGTGAGTCTCTCCACCACCTCTACTTGCATTTGTACAACTCCTAAGCTTTATGAATTTCTAGAAATCTAGCTAACTTCGTTCTATTATTGAATACTATTCAAATGTTAGTAGGTTCAATTATCCCATTTAGTATTTACTATAGATCAACGGATCAATATTTGGTTCATCTTACTATTGATATTATAATTATAGATCTTTGAATAATTCACAGTAGCACAATATAGGTCTTTCAGACTTGTCAATGTTCAATTTGTATTTGATACTATAGTTAATGTTGTTTTCATTACTATGACATAGCTGTTGCTTTTAAACAGATTTCTGCCAATTGCCTTGAAGTCAATAACAATAGTTTAGCCCATTCCTGGAGAAAAGGACACTGGGCCAAATATTCTACAACCTCCCATATTGAATAAACAGAAGCAATTGGATAAAATGTTATCATGGGAGATAACAAAACATCAATAATTCATTTGGCAAACTCATTGAAGACATAATAGATATTGGGTCAAATAAATAAATTAGTCTACAGAGACACTAACAAAATGCTAAACAAAATTATGCAGAATATGAACTTCCAGCACAGTAAAAACTAGAATCTATAATAAGACACCATAAAATTCAGAGGATTAAAAATTCTATCAAAAGTGCTGGCAGTAGATGTGATCAATGTGAGGACAGAGCATCAGAACTGGAAAACAGGACAATTTTTGGTGACCAAGGAATGACAGTTGCCTGAAAAGCAGTAAGAGAATATAAAAATTAATTCAATGTTTACTGGATGACACAAAGATTAATCTAAATTTAGTTGGAATTAATGAAAAATCAGAAGAAATCACAAATACCACACAAGCCCATTTACTGAAATAATAACAGAAATTTTTCCAAATAAGAAAAAAATGTAATATATAGATAAGTGAGGCACATTCAACCTCAAGTGGCTATGAACAGGAAAGAACTCTATGACACATTACAAACTCCCAAATACCCAACACTAAAACAAATTCTTACAAGAAGTTAAATAAAAGTAAGAAACAGAAAAATAACCCATTCAAATTAGAGCTAACTTCTCAAAACATATCTTAGTGGTCAAAAGAGTTTGTAGTGGAATATTTCAAGTACTAAAAGAAAACAGTTTCCAATCCAGGCTGATATACCCTCCAAAAATTGTTGAAGAAATAAGATACATTCTCTTTTTTTAGACAAAATCTTGCTTTGTAGTTCAGACTGGCCCTGAACTCACTATGTAGCCCAGGCTAGCCTTGAACTCACAGTAATCCTCCTGCCTCTGTCTCCTGAGTGGTGGGATTACAGGTGTGAGTCACCACGTCCAGCATTATGGTATGTGGTTACCAGGGACTGAACGAGGGACCTTGTGCTAGCCAGGCAGACACCATAACCACTGAGCAAACCCTTGGCCTCCATGATAAAGAGTACCTGAAGAAATTTCTGGCCACTAAAATAACACTCCAAAAAATTCTAAATGATATCCTAGAAAGACATGATGAAGCTAAAAATGCCATATGGTCTAATAGAATTAATATATCAGATAGGGTGGGTAGTTAAGTATGAGTGAAATACAAGGAGACAGAAGCAGAAGAATCAGGTAATGACAGTAATAAGTCAGTACCTACCAATGAAAGGTCTTGATGTAAATGGTCTTAGTTCCCCAATCAAAAGACACAGACTGGAAGAACAGATCAAGAAGAACCAGTGGTGTGTTGTATAAAAGAAACATATTTATCCCCAAAAGAAATTTAGGCATTGCAGTGATAAGAACAATAGGAACTCACCAAAATTCAGGGGTAGCTAAGGTATATTCAGACTAAGTTCACTACAAGGCAAAACTACTCAAATGCATCAAAGAAAGTCATCACACATTGGTTAAGGGAGCAGTTCCACACCAAGAAATAATAATTATTAATGTATACACTGAAGTGCTTCAAAAAATAAGTCATAGTGGACAGTAAGAATAGAAAAATGCAAGGTTATGGTGGGGAAACTCAGTACCTCATTATCACAAATAAACAGATCACCTGGTCAGGAAATCTACAGAGAAATGCCAGAACTACATAAAACTTTCAAACAATGGATTTAATAGTTAAGTACAGTGTTCTACCCAGCAGTGTCAAAATATATTTTCCTCAGAGGCACAAGGAAATTCCTCCAAAAGAGACTGTATGCCAGTCAATAACTACCTTAAGTAATGTAAAAGAATTGAAATTATCCCGCGCATATTATCACACCATAAATCAATGAAACTAGACATCAGTAAGAAAGAAAAATACAGAACTTATGCAAATGCATGAAAAGTAATACCTTAAATAAGCAATAGGTTACAGAAGAAATCAAGGGGAATGGGATTAAGTAAAAATAAAACAGGGAAGAATTAAGATAGTTTCAAGTACTAAATGATAACATCAATACAACATATCAAATTATGTGGAATACAGTGAAAGCAGTCCTAAGAGAAAAGTTTAGACCTGTCAATGCCCATGTCATAAAGAGTCCAAATAAATAACCTACCAATGGACCTCAAGTTCCTAAAAAATGTGAACAATTAAATCCAATGCTAGAAAAATGAAGGAAATTATAAAGATGAGAGCAGAAATCAATAGAATTGAGATTTTTAAAAATAAAACAAAAATTGAAAAGTTGATTATATGAAAGAATTAAAAAATAGAAGGGTTAAAAGGGAAGGGTTAAGTAAACCAACTAACCAAGACACAAAGGCACGATTAGAAATGAAAAAAGGTGAAACCATGATGAACCCTGGTGAAATAAAAAACATTCCTAACAACTAATTCTCAAATCTATACACCAATAAATTGGAGAATTCAGAAGAAATGAATATTCCAAGATACATTTTAATTACCAAAATTGAACCAAAAAGATTTAAAACCCTCAATAAACTAGTAACAGGCAATGAAACTGAAGCACTAATAAAAATCCTCCCAACTGAGCAAATCCCAGGTCTATGTCGTTCACTACTCACTTCCATGAAACCATCAGGGAAAATCGAACATGACACTCAATGAGCTCTTCAATCAAACTGAAAGGGGAGAAGTATTCCCAGTATGATTCATAAAAGCTATTACCCTGAATCTAAAAGCAGACAGGATTCAACCAAAAAGGAGAACTATAGACCAATCTCTTTTACAGATATCTATGCCAAAATCATCAACAAGATTCCTGGAAATAAATGTAATGAATCGTCAAAAAGATCATACACCATGACCAAGTAAACTTCATCCCAGGGATGTAAAGATGGTTCAACAGGAAAATCAGTAAATGAAATTCATCACATAAACAGAAGCAAGGGAAAAAATCTCAGGTTCATCTCTACAGACCAAGAAAAAGCATTTCACAAAATTCAACATTCTTTCATGATGAAAATGATGAAGAAAAATATGTATGGAAAGACCTTGTCTCATAGGAGCCATTTATAACAAATCAATGGCCAACATCACCATTTAATAATGAAGGACTAACTGGAAACTTTCCTTCTAAAATCAGGAACAAAATGAAGATAGCCATTATCAGCACTCTTCTGTACCATCACCATAATACTCAAAACATTGACAAAATAAGAAAAAGAAACACAAGGGAATAGAAATACAATTATTATTTAAAATTGACATGGTTCTGTACATAGAAGACTGAAAAAAATCCAGCAAAATCCTCTTAGAATTAATAACCAAATTCAATACCATAACAGAATACAAAATTAACCCACAAAAAATCAATAGTTTCTTTACACTAATAATGAACCCACTGGAAAAAAATTAGGAAAAAATATCGTTTTAAATAGCATGAAGAAAAAAATAAATGCATAGAAATTAACCTTAAAAAGTGAATGACTTCTACCACAAAAACCAAAGTATTCCAAAACAGAAAAATCAAAAAAGACATCAGAAAATGGAAGATACCACTTGTCGCTGTATAAGTACAATCAATATGGTCAAAATGACCATTGTTCGAACACTGATATATATGCAGATTTAATAGAATATCAATAAAAATACCAACAGCATTTTTCACAGACAGGGAAAATCTACTCAAATGTTCATACAGAACTAGAAGAGACCCAGCATAACAAAAGCAAGTATAGGTAAAAAGAGCAACATAGGAAGTATCACAATCCTGGACTTGAACTTATATTAAAGCCACAGTGATTAAAACATAATGATACTGACACAACAAGTGACGTGAAGGTCAGTGGAACAGAACAGCAAGTGCCAAATAACCTGTCAATTATTTGATCTTTGACAAAGGTGGCAAAAACGTACATGGGAGGAAAGACAATCTCTTTAATAAATAATGTTAGAAAAACTGGCTGCACACATGCAGATGTTAGAGCCTTACCTTTCACATATTAAATTAAATGAAAATACATAACAGAACTAAGTGTTAAAACAGAAACACTTAAACTGGAAAAAGTCAAAATAGGCAAAACTCTTAAAGTCATAGGTGTAGTCAAGGACTTTTGAACAGAATTGCATAGGAAATAGTACTAAGAATCAACAAATGGGACCATATCAAATTACAAAGCTGCTGCACAACAAAAGAAATAACTTGTGAGAGTGAAATACAAAATAAGGGGAAAATTGCCAGCTATTCTTCACAGGATCAATATGGAGAATATACAAAGAATGCAAAAAGCTTAGATCCAAACAAAAAGTGGGCAATAGAAATGAATGTATACTTCTTAGAAGTACAAATGGCCAACAACTACATAAAGGAATGCACCATGTATCTGGCCATTAGAAAAATGCAAATTAAGACTAGAGTGAGATAATATCTTACCCCTAAAAGGATGACCATTATCAGGAAATCAAATAGTAACAAATATTGGTGAAGCTGAGGGGTGGGGAGCACGAACGCTTCTATGCCTTTATGGGAGTGCAAAGTAGTACCACTATGGAAATTACTCAAAATTCTAAAACTAAAATTTTTACTTGACCTAGATATTACTTGACCTTGTAAAAGCTAAAAGATTGGAGTCTCTTTTTAGATATCTTTCTAGAAAAATTAAAGATATCATATTGCAATTGCACATGCACACTCATATTTATAATAGCACAATTCCTAATAAATAGATAAATCTTGCAAGCAGCCTATATGTCCATTAATAGATGAATGGATAAAAAAATTGGTATGCACATACAATGATACACTGTGGTGACATTAAGAAGTATAAATTTGAGTCATTTCTAGGAAAATGGATAGACCTTGACACTACAATGTGAAATGAAATAAATCAGACAGACAAGCTTAAATGTTGTGTGATTTCTCTTATATGAGAAACTTAAATTTTAAAGTAAGAGGGAAATAAAAGATAATAGGAAATCAGGAGATAGATTTTTTTTCCCAAATGGCAAGAGGACCAAGAAATGGAGGGAAAGGTGAGGGAGGGGAAGGAAAATGTATGAAAAAAAGAATTAAAGTGTGTTATGTACATGTACCAACTTCACATAAGCAATGTAAATATTATATGCTGTAAATCTGTACTAAAATTAAAAAATAAAACACCAATACTACTTATGAATATAGATTAAAAGTCACTCAAAAAATGGAAAATCAAATCCAATGTAATATATGGACACAGAAATAAAGAATGATCAAATGAGGGTTCTCTCAATAATGTATACTTCACTTTGTATATTTTTTAAAAAAATTTATAATTTGCTATACTCAATAATGTAAAGCAGAAAAGATGCACAATAAGCACAATTCACAAAGAAAAACATTAATAAGTAATACCCAATATTATCTTTTGATGAAAAAGACATTAAAATGTGTTATGGACATGCACGACTCCCAGAATGAATATGAGTATTATGTACTGCCAACATGTGCTAATAAAAATAAACAGAAAGATTTAAATGCAAATAAATATTTGATCAAACTCTTTTGTATCTTGCAAAGTTAAACAGTTAAAAGAAGTAAGTCAATGCTTGTGAAATTTTTTTAAAAAAAGAAGACTCTTTTCATCAGCCAGGAAAACAAAGAAATTTTCTCAACCTGGTATAAAGTGTTTATGAAGAACTCGCATTTAATGTAAAATAGATTTTAAAAACAACGCTGTCTCCATAAGATCCAAACAAGAGAGGATGTCCACTTTTGGCATTCACTTTTATGCTATAAATTCTCGCCAGAGAAATGGGCAATAAAGGCAAACAAATTACCCAGACATTTTAAAAAAGCACAAGTGTATCTACTTGCAGATACTGTTATCAATATAAAAATTCCCAAAGAATTCACTAAAAATCTATTAAAATAAAGTTTAGTAAAAATTCAAATTATAAGATCAATCTACAAAATTTTACTTTGTTTCTATACACCAGCAACAAACTATTTGAAAACACAATTAAGAAAACAATTTAATTTATAATAAAAATAAAAAGAAGAAAATGGCTAGGAAAAAATTGATCAAAATGAATGCAAAATATGCATTCCTGAAAAAAATCATTAGACAACAAAAAATCATTAGAATAAATTGAACACACCAAAAGAAAATGGCAAGGCCCCCCATGTCCATAGATGGATGTTAGTATCATAGTGCTTCACATATTGATCTATAAATTCAACACAATTCCCATTAAAATATTGGCTGAATTGTTTTCATAAGTTAGAGTTGATCTTTAAAACTCTCATAGAAATGCAGTGGACCCAAAATTGTTCAAATGATCTTGAAAGAAAAGAACAATGTTGAGAGATTCACATTTCCCAATTCCAAAACTCTGAAAAGCCACATTATAAAAATTATATGGTACAACCATAAGGATAGTTATATAGTCCAGTGAAGTGGAAATAAGAGTCCAAAAGTAATCCCTCACATTTATGCCCAAATGCTCCCCATCAAGAGTGTTACAAAATTCATTGAGGAAACAACAGCTTTTTTTTTTTTTTTTTTAGGTTTTTTGAGACAGGGTCTCACTTTGTAGTTCAGGCTGGCCCTGAGCTCAGCCTCAAACTCACATCACAGCAATCCTCCTGCCTCTGCCTCCCGAGTGCTGGGATTACAGGCGTGAGCCACCACGCCCGGCACTGTGGTATGTGGTACTGGTTGCTGCTGGTGGTTGCTGCTGGGTGTGGGTCTCCACACCCAGTATAGGTATGTGGTTACCGGGGATCGAACCCGGGTCCTTGCGCTTGCAAGACCAGCGCCGGAACCACTGAGCTAAATCCCCGGCCCAACAACAGCTTTTTATCATTGTGACAAAATACTTGGGATGAGCCAATTAGGAAGTAAACAAATTCATTTTGGCTCTTGGTGTAGAAAGTTCAAGTCAAATGTTACACAGTCCCTGTGGACAGTGATAAGGGGAGGGGGACATTATGGTCAGAAAAGGGGTCCGAGTGAACAGTCACACCTCAAGTCTGCAATCAGAGAGAGACTGAGAAGCCGAGAACTCGAGAATCCTTTTCAAGGGCATCCTCTCAATTATGTAGAGCTTTTTCACACCACCCTGACCTCCTAAAAACCCACAACACTTCTTAATATCACTCTGGACTCTAAACCTTCATATGAACTTCTGGGGAACACTGAAATCACAACCAAACCAAGAAGGATTACAAGTGGAAAAAATTAATTTGAGACTTTCACTGACACTAAATACCAAAACAACTAAAAATGCATCAATCACCTAATTGCAAAAGCTAAAAGTATGGAGAAGAACACTTACACAGAAATATAGAAGTACATCTTCATGACTTCAACTACAAGGATCACTACTGACACCTGCCTACTCTACCGGCCCTTCATCTACAAGGATCATTGCTGACACCTGCCCCTCTTTACAGGTCCTACGTATACAATGACTATTGCTGGCATCTGCCTTGCATTGTGGGAATTTCATCTACATAATTTCAAGCATCTATCCTGCCTTACACATGCTGGGATTATAGGCATGAAAGTCTGGTACCAAATAAAAGTGTGAGAAGCTGGAGTTCTTCATCTTTTGCTTCCCAGATTGTCATGGGTCAAGCCCAGGCTCAGCCTTTTCTTGAGGTGTTAATTTCTATTTGTTGGCTGTTTTGTCTTGTGCTGCCAGATTCATGGGGAATTGGGGCTTGCTGCAAGGGTTCTGGCTGTGAACACTGCTTGCTTCCCACAATTTACTAATAAAATACTACCCAGTTTAAAAATAAGCAAAGTGGGGGCCGGGGATTTAGCTCAGTGGTTCCAGTGCCTGTCTTGCAAGCTCAAGGACCCGGGTTCAATCCCCAGTTAACCACATACAATACTGGGTGTGGAGATTCATGCCCAGCAGCAACCAGTACCACATACCACAGTGCTGGACGTGGTGGCTCATGCCTGTAACCCTAGCACTTGGGAGGCAGAGGCAGGAGGATTGCTGTGATGTGAGTTGGAGGCTGAGCTCAGGGCCAGCCTGAACCACAAAAAAGCAAGACCCTGTCTCAAGAAGTAAATAAATAAATAAATAAAAATAAGCAAAGAATTTTAATAACTATTTCTCTAAAGAAAATATATAAATGACCAATAAGCACATGAAAAGATTCACCACTTTTGATCACTAAAGAAGTGCTAATCAAAACCAAAATAGATATGAATTCAGCCATGCTAAACTAATAGCCATTATGAAAACAGACAATAACAATAGTGGGTATGCCTGTATCCCTGTAATATAATGACTTCACTTCCGTTGAGAAGATACCTAAAAAAGGAATAGTGAGGTCAAAGGGAATGTCTAGTCATAGCTTTTTTGAGGAATCACCACACTGACTTTCATAGTAGTCATACTAGTTTATATTCCCACCAACAATGTAGGAGAATTCCTTTTCCCCCACATACTTGCCAGCATTTGTTATTATTTGATTTCTTCATGATGACTATTCTCTTTGCAGTAATACATCATGACAATGTCAGGTTAACTTGCACTTCTCTGGTGGTCAGCAATATTGAACATTTTCTCATGTATTTGTTAGACATTTGTACTTATTTTTTAAACTATATATTCATTTCTGTTACTTAGTTTTTGATTGAGACTTTCTTTTTGAGATCTAATTTTTTTGAATTCTTTATATGTTCTAGATGTTAGTCCCCAGCCTGAGGAATAGCTGACAAATGTTTTGCCCATTTTGAATGTAGTCTCTTCCCCATACAGAGTGTAGTAACTAGTGTTATTCTCTAATTATTTTGCTTTTAAATTGTTTTACTTTGTTGAAGTAAGAATTTTTTTTATATTTTATTTATTAAAATCTCCTTGTATTACATTAAAATAGAAACACTACTGAGGAAGATGAGAAGAAACTGGAACTCTTTACACTGTTAGGAATCTAAAATTAAGCAGCTACTCTAGAAAAGAGCTTGGGAGTTTCTCAAAAGTCACCATATGACCCAAGAGCAATTTTTCTTCTAAGATTACAACCAACCTTAATGAAAGCCCATGCTCAGAGAGAAATTTACACACAAGAACTCACAACATTATTGATAACAGACAAGAAATGGACACAATCCTAATGTTTCTTAAGAGGGTGGTTATTAAATGAAATGTGCGGGCTGGGGATTTAGCTCAGTGGTTCCAGCACCTGTCTTGCAAGCGCAAGGACCTGGGTTTGATCCCTGGTAACCACATACAATACCAGATGTGGAGACTCACGCCCAGCAACAATCAGTGCCACATACCACAGTGCTGGGTGTGGTGGCTCATGCCTATAATCCCAGCACATAGGAGGCAGAGGCAGGAGGATTGCTGTGATATGAGTTGGAGGCTGAGCTCGGGACCAGCTTGAACTACAAAGCAAGACCCTGTCTCAAAAAAAAAAAGTGCTATATCCTTAGAATGGGATATTTAGCAATAAAAGAATATAAAAAACATATAGTATATGTGCCATAGACTCATGGATATATGTCACAGTAACAACTGCAATTTTATAAGCTCTCACTCAGGACTTCCCATGACCTGATTGGGCATCATTTGGCATCAGCTGAATACTAAAATTTTCAGTATAAATAAGCCTCCTTTTCAGAAAAGGAAAAATCCTTTCATTTGAATATATGAATAACCAATGCTGCAATTTCCTGGCCTTTCCTACGGGAAATAGACCCTTTGTAGTTTTCACAGTAAATTGCATAATATATCATAGAATCCATTTATTGAAGTGCTCACTGTCACCAAGTCTCAAACTCAGGATTTTGATACTGTTCAAAATGTCCCCCAAATACCCACAAAATATAGCCATCTACTTTCCCTCCATATCTATTCCCCTCTTTGCTTCATTCCAGTTAAATTCTTTCCCAGACTGCCATCTACTATCTCTCTGTCTAATTTGTTTTGTTGTTTGCTTTCTCTCTCTTCTCTTGAGTATAAACTCATTAAGATATAAAACTATATTCATTAGCTCTTTCACTATCCCAAGTTACCCAAAGTTTAGTGCCTTATAACAACCATTAATTTAGTTTTCAATTTGGATGGAATGAACCTGGGAGAGTCTTTTCATCTTGGGTCTGCTCCCACTTGCACCTGCAGTCAGCTGCTTAGACAGCTGGAATAGAACTGGCCCAAGATGGTCTCCGATAGTTGCTTCATCTTGCTCAAAGCCTTCAGCAAGTAAACACAATCTTATTCACAGTTCTGAAGGATCAAAAGCAAGAGATTCAGCCTCTTGAGTTTCATGATCAAAATTGGCATCATATCAGTGCTCCCCAAAGATCAGGTCAGGACCAGGGTATAAAAAACAGCCTCTAACTCTTAAGACAAGCTGTAAATCATAGTACAAAAGAGATACACACATAAATGAGAGTAATGGCCTTTTGTTTTGCAAGCATTGTACAAGAAAAACTTGATCTAACATGTAACTGCTGTAAGCAGAGCGTGTAAAAGAGTTACCTTGCAAGACTGAACGGATCATCTTCCTGATATTCCTGAGTCAAACCATTCCTTTCTCTCATATAAAACTCACAGCAGTTAATTACGAAAAAATCCCTACACTTTTGGTCAATATTTGCAATTAGTATCCTATATTTAATATTCTTTTAAAGCAAAAACTTAAATTAGATGTTCCCTACCTTTTTTGATTGTTTCAGTTAAAATAATCACTCTCAGGGACTATGGAGCATACTGTATTTCACAGAATGCTTCTTGCCTGAAGACCTTGAAGAATTTTCAAAACAACTTCTCACTAATTTCTACAGCTATACAGCAAGATAAGTGAATCTTGTTGTATTATTCTTTCTTTCCTTCCTTTCTGTCCCTATGAAGCCTGGTTTGTTTTGTTTTGTTTTATTCTATTTTCAAGAAAATAACCAGCCTAGATAGGATAAAGCAACCATGTCTGAATGCAAGACAGCACCTTGAAATCCTGGCCTGGGGCGCTTCTTGAGATAACATACAAGTGGCATGGAAATGTCTATAATGATATTAGATATTGAAATATCTGTACCCTTGACTTATTTCCCCATGCTTGCTATTTTCAGAGGCAAAGAAAGTTGAAAAATAGAAAGAATTCACTGAATACTTTAGCATCACAGCTGCAGTCTGAGAGTTTGTGTCCCTCAAAGTTCCACTGTTGAAACTTAAGCACCCAGGTGATGATATTAGTGGGGGTGGTATGTGGCTTTCATAGACAATGAGGTCATAAAAGCAAAGTCTTTATGAATGGGGTTGTAGCTTTATGAAAGAGACTCCAGAGAGTTCTCTTGTCCCTTCTGCTGTGAGATTATGGGAAAAGAGATCTGTCTATGATTCAGGAAGCAAGTCTTCACCAGGCATAGGACCTGCTAGTACTTCGGACTTCATTGCTTTAGTACTGTGAGAAATGCTGTTGCTATTATTTATAAAACAATCCACTTATGATATTTTATTACAGCAGCCCAAGCAAAGACACTTATATATCTAGACTTTCCAGAAGTACCCTGTGTATGGACCAAACGGATCTATGATTCTTGACCAGCGGACTTTAAAAACAGTCTGGATTGCTCTGCTCCCCACTTGGCCAACTAGGTAGGCTTCTAATGTCATTCTTAACATGCTGTCTACTGTGGTTAGAAATTCATGTCCTATTCCTGAAAGGCTTGTGTCCCTTGGAATTTTGACTTATTCAAAAAATGGCTAGTGTGTTCTAATAGAGAACAACTGTTATAAAGTAATCGGGGAATTGATCCAACCACTCACATACACTCCCCCAAATGGCTGATTGCTCAAACGCTGTGACACAAATCAATACTCTCTTCAGCAGGACTTTGCCGTCTGGGCTGGATTTTCTTTTCACAGAGGATAAAACACTTTCACATTTACAGATGTAGCTGCAAAAGCAAAGACCACAGGAAACAACCCCCAATTTTCTCTCCTCTCTCACTCACTCCAACCTCTCTGGCACAGGACTAGGGGTTTATCTCAGTGACGCTGAGCCCACCTACCAAGCACAGGGTCCTGAGTTGGATTCCTAGAACTGGAAAAAACCTGTGTCTGGCACAAACTCAGACTTTTGATCTTTTTCTCTGTTTACAGGCAGAAACCAAGTCCTGAATATATATATATAATATATATATATATATATATATATATATATTATATATGTATGTATATATATTACATGCATACATACATATATATACATACATATATACACATACATGCTCATTTTTATTTCTTCCACCAGTCTCCTATATTTGATCCTTTATGGCTTGACATGTTCACCACTCTATTTACCTATAAACAGAGCACTTTTGCTTTCCTTATTAGCAATACCATGGGCTAGTTTTAGAGCTCTAACTTTTAAATCTGGTATTTATAAGTGACTTCACATATGATCTCTGTCTTCTTTCCCTGTATATACCACTATCTCAGTCTTCTGGTTTAGCTACAAGGCCTTAATTGGCATTTCTAAAAGGATCTATTACCTCTAATATAAGTGATACAGTGCTGGGATATAGCTCAGTAGCATTGTGCCTGCCTGGTAAGTGGGAGACCCAGAGTTCAATTCCTGACACCTCCCCCCCCAAAAAAGTAGACAACATATCATATATAAAAGTTACTTGGCAAAACCTCAAGTATTACATAACGGTGAGTTGGTTTGTCTTGCACTTATCTCTGATGATCATACAGTCACTTTTTCTGCTTTAACTCTGTTAATATGTCAGTGGGCTTATTAGTGACACTCAAAGTGATTGTAACAAGGCCCTGTCTTAGTTTTGGCCTTCATAGAGGCCTCATGAAAGCAGGAAGCCATTATATCCATGGGGGAAGAGAGCAGATGAGAGAACAGAGGCTAAGGAGAAAGTATTAACAATTCCAAATACGAATATGCTGGACTCAATATTTTATGCCAGGTCAGAGAAAAAATTTTTATATAGAATTTAAAATGAGATTAAAAATTTTTAAATGAGAAATCCAGAGAGTTATTCTCTCAATTCTGCTGATTTCTTCTGAACATTTATAGAATAAGTATCTATCCACAAATTGCCCAAATAGGCTTCATACTGCTTTGAGTGCTCTCTGCTGTAACCAGAAGAGCTCTGACTATCTGCCCTTGAAATTTAACAGAGCTTTCCTCACTCTGCAGCAACCATCCTGACACCAAAAAGTGGCAAATCAACCAATATAACAACAAAAACAGGAGATGTTACCAATGGTCTCAGTATGGGAGGGGAACACAATGGAAGAAGTACCTTTAACGTACTCACAATTTTTTTATCCAGAATCTTACTGTCAAAGGGGACCAAGCCAGAAGGAACATGCCAGTCCACTTTTATCTCACGCGACAACTCCTCAGTCAAGGAGCTATATCTTTTGAAACAAGAGAAGCTAATTTTCTTATCGTTTTGTGTTATAGGGGGGACGCACGAGGGTCTCAGCTCTGCTGTGCTGCTTTAAAAATGCAAGATGGAGCCTTTCTGCTTCTCCAAGAGGCTGCATTTCTCCTCCACGTGTTTCCCGCTCCATCCCTATTAATTAGAGAGATGTCTAAAGCTCCTTGGCAGGTATCAGCCAGGGAAAATGATGTTTTGTGCCTAAAGCAGGAGGTGTGACATTTTCTTTCCAGAGGCAGAATTTTAAAATAAATCACTCATCTAGAAAGAGATTTGGTGTTGAAAACTAAATATTTCTTTAAGTGTCAGATTTCTCACCCATACAGCAAGATCTTCTCCTAAGAACTACACTTTTATTACCTTTAATTTTAACGTTTTACAAATAAACCCAAGCGGTTGCTGATTAAACAAAGATGCATATGTTACTGATAGCAGTTTATTGTAGCATTGCCATTAATAAAGATCTGTATTGTTACAGGGAAAAATGAAAGTCAATTTTGATGCATAAACATTTTACCTTAATACAAATACTTTAAAGAAAAAAGCATCAGGGGCTTTTTGAGCTATGCAGCTCTTATGCACTTATTTTTCTAATTTCTCTATTGCTTGGCAATTACAATCCAACTGGATATTCCTTCTCCGTTCTGTGTAAAGCCTCCAAAGCACGAACAAATGCTCCAAAATTATGGCCATACAATCCTGCAAAAGACACAAATGAATAGAAGTCTCAAAATTTCACATGTAATATATTCTGGCCAAAGCATAATTTGGAGGAGAAAATTTTTTTTTAGGTTTTTTGAGGCAGGGTCTCGCTTTGTGGTTCAGGCTGGCCCTGAGCTCAGCCTCAAACTCACATCACAGCAATCCTCCTGCCTCTGCCTCCCGAGTGCTGGGATTACAGGCGTGAGCCACCATGCCTGGCACTGTGGTACGTGGTACTGGTTGCTGCTGGGTGTGAGTCTCCACGCCCAGTATGGTGTGTGGTTACCGGGGATCAAACCCAGGTCCTTGCGCTTGCAAGACAGGCGCCGGAACCACTGAGCTAACTCCCCGGCCTGGAGGAGCAAATTTCAGATTTGAATCAATTTAAATATATAATTTGCTCTAAGAATTCAGTAACATGTAGAAAAAAATTCATTTTCTCCTACCTTTGCTTTAGATTATTGAGAGGGAAAGGAGATAGAATTTTTAAATCAAATGAAACCTACCTCCTGTTCTCTGCCAGAGCCCCCGCTAACATTGCATACACATGGTCAAATCATCCTGGAAGTTCACAGATTTTATATAATTGAGATTTGAACTCACAAACTCACAGTTTAGAGAAAAAGACACCAAAATGGAGTCTTTGTTAATTAAGTTCAAAAAACAATACAATGACTTCAAATGATAGGGCTGTCCTCCTCACCTTCTTATTTATAAACACAAGTGAATATTTCACTGTCGATTTTGCAATCTCTAAAATTGCAACACGGTTCTCAAAATGGCAGGTGCAAACATTGGAAAAGTATAGTTGAAGGGAAAGGAGAATAAGATTCAATAACTGTGTGATGACCGGAGAATAAAACCATTACTCGTCAGAAAATTAAAGGTTAAGATAGAACTATGAAGGACGTTTTGGCCTTTGTTCATGGGACTGGGGACTGACATTCTAACTGAGCACCAAAACAGCTTCCCTTTGTGGGTGCAGAACAGATTATACAGATTTGGTGGGAATGGTGGCTCTGGAAGAGTAAACTGTGAGGGACAGAAAGCTTCGGTGCTCCACGACTTCAAAGGACCCAAAGCTTGTTTCCCTTAAATCCTGGAGGAGACTTAGGGTACAGAACTTCCAGGTCAGGGTGCAAATATAATCCCTGCAAGATTCGCAGAGACTCTTCAGAGTGAGCATCACCTAACTAGCCCTCTGGGGCCCTGAGAGTAAAATCTTGGGCTCTGAGATGACCGCGCCAGCTAGGTGGGGGCCGTTCCACTGAAAGGTCAGAAGTTCTACTTGGAAACGAATGTTCTGGTAACATCGTGTCCTGGACGTCCAGTAGAACAAATGTAGTGCACTCTCGGGACAGCACTAAACAGAGCTATTTTCTGACCGGAAAGGGGGAAAAGGGAGTGAGTGTAAAGTCTGCATCCCACGCGTAAAACTGCCCCCTCAGGTTGTGGGAGGAGAGCGGCTGGAGTCTCCTCTTCGCATCCCCTCCTCGGCCTCAGTTTCTAGGTCTCCCCGGTTAGCAAGAGCTCCCGCAGGACCTGCTCTGAAAACCCTGATTTGACGGCCGGCACCTCAGCACGTTCCAGAGCTAACGCGGAGGACCGAGCCCCGGAATCTCCGCGGACCCTCAGAATGCGCTGCCCACCGCGGGGCGCAGGCGAGCGCGCAGATCGCAGGCGGTCCCCGGAGCCCACTCCGCGGCCGGCGGGCGCCGCCCGCAGTAGGCAAGTGGGATCGCCCGGAAGTCGAAACGCCCGCCAGCTACACAAACCAAAGTCCACTTTTCCACAGTCTGTTTCCTTGGTGAGGGCGGACACCAAGGCAAGCACTCTCCTCGTTCTCCCCCACTGGCCCAGCTTTGTACTTACAAGTCTGCACTAAGAGGAGCCTTCCAGCCACTTGCTCTGAGTCCTACAAAACCCAGAAGCGGACTGCGCACAGGAGAGTTACCTTGCGAGTCTACAGCGCACAGCTCCCTGGCCAGGGGAACGCACAGCCCACCGCCCTCCCAGATCGGCAGTGCGTTCCCAGGCAGGGAGCCGGCAGAGAGCCAGGCAGGAAAGGGAAGAAGCAAAGGAACCGGAAAAGAGTGGCCTTGCTAGCATTAGAGCGCAAAGGGAACAAAATAGTGTCCTAAACTTCAAAGTCCAAGGACTAGAAGTGGTGCGAACAGTTGGAAGCCATCCGAGGCGCAGCGACTGTGCGCAGTTCATTTTTCTGTGTGGTTTTCTGCCTTCAGTGGCTGAGGCTTGAACTTCCTCGGCGAAGATCTGAGGGACGGAAGAGGGAGCAGGGGACTCATGGGATCAAAACTGATGTTTAGGCCATAGTCTGATACACTGAAGTTTCTTCTGGAGCATTTGCGGGCATTTCAGGGCGCTTGGGTCCCCCAGCTGGAGCTCTTCGCACGAGCGCCCTCCTGTGGCGCAGGGCAGCAGGGGCGAGGCCCGAACCCGGCGCGGACGAAGATAAGTCAAGAAATGTAGCGAGTTGTCCCAGGTGCTGATTGCAGGGGCTGAGGAGGCAGAATGAAGGAGCCCGCCCATGGCCGTCCTCTCCGGCTCGTCATCGTGGTCATGGGCGGCAGAACTTGCACTTGACGATCTTTTTGAAGGCGTTCTGGAAGTCCTTGTTGAAGTAGGCATAAATGACTGGGTTCAGCAGGGAGTTGGAGTAGCCGAGCCAGTTGATGATGGCTCCCAGCAGTGTGGGCATGTGGCAGCTGCTCTCGCAGAAGGGCAGGACCAGGGCCACGATGAAAAAAGGCAGCCAGCAGAGAATGAAGGTGCCCATGATGATACCCAGCGTCTTCACTGTCTTCTTCTCACGAGCCAGAGCCATCTTGCGCTTCGCCTCCGCGTTGCGCTCGTTTTTCCTGTCGAAGGAGGCAGGCCCGCCCGGGGCAGCGCTGGCCTCTCTGGGCAAAGGCAGATGCTCTTTGGAGTGGCCCACGCGGTGCACCTCGATCACCTCCAGGGTGGCGCTGTCGTCGCCCTGCCTTACGGCGCCGTTGGCGCACGGAGCCCCAGCCGCCTTGTTGCCCACGCCCCGCCTCCAGTCTCCGTCACCCGGCTGCCCGTTCGCGCTCCTCTTGGACTGCGGGGCCGGCGACGTTCCGAGTCGGCTGTCCGGACCCTTCTTCTCCACCTTCTTGACCGTCTTGCGAATGCGGAAGCGCGCGGCTCGGAAAATGCGCCCGTAGAGAACCAGCATGAGCAGCAGAGGGATGTAGAAAGCGCCGAAAGTGGAGTAGATAGTGTAGCCGTGGTCCTTGCTGATGGTGCACGCGTCGGGGTCCGAGCGGTCTTCGGGGGTGCGCCACCCCAGCATGGGTGGGATGGAGATCAGGAAGCCAATGAGCCAAGTGAGCGAGATGAGCAGGGCGGCGCGCCGGGGCGTCCTCTTGTTCACGTAGTCGATGGGGTCCGTGATGGCCCAGTACCTGTCCAGGGCTATGGCGCACAAGTGCAGGATGGACGAGGTGCAGCACAGCACGTCCAAGGCGATGAACAGGTCGCAGGTGACCTGGCCCAGAGTCCACTTGTTGAGCACCTGGTACAGCGCCGCCATGGGCAACACCAGCACTGACACCATGAGGTCGGTGACCGCCAGCGAGCCGATGAGATAGTTGGCCACATTCTGGAGGGAACGCTCCAGGGCGATGGCAGCTACCACGCACGCATTGCCCAGCACCGCGCAGAAAATGAGCGTGCCCAGCAGCAGAGAAGTGATCACTTGGTAGCTCAAGGTCACGTCAGAGATTCCAGTAACGTTGGCTCCGCTCCCAAAGGGTCCTTGGGACGTGGTGTTGTTGACCTGGCCCGGGCCAAGCGCATCCATGCCTGCCCGCGCGCTCGGAGGGGTGGGGCGCAGGAGGGAGGGAGCCCTGGCTGCCCGAGGATCTCCCCGCCCCTCCCTCCGGGGTCTTCCGCCCCTTCTCCGGGGAGTTGCGGAGGAAGCGGGTGAGGGAACTCGGGCAGGAAGTTCTTACTGCTGCGGTGGGTTCGTCTCAGAGGAACACGCCAAGAAGCGCTCGCGGCTCCCGCGGTCCGGGGTGCGCGGAGACTCCAGCTGGAAAACTGAAGTTGGACTGAGAACAGCTTCCCGGCTCTCTGGGCGGCGGAGAGGTAGCTGGAATATCTCTCTCCTACTGTCCATTTTACTTTGTTCCTGACCAACTGGCTGCTGCAGCCCGAGTCTCCTCCCTAACAAACGGGTTCCAATTCGAGAATTATTTAGAATAGAGATACCCCATCTTCCAACGGTCACTCCGAGACCCTGTTTTCCCTGCTCCTCTGCTTCCTCCCAGTCTCCCTCTGCCTCCCCAGCTCCTCTCAGCTTGGTCCCACCAGCTGTCCCTTTCAGTCTCCTTCCTTCTCACCTCCCCGCTTTATCCCTCTGTGTTGCTCCAACAGTCTCCCTCCCTCCCTCCCACGTTAACCTTCCCCTCCTAACACCTTCCCAGCCCCGAGGGTAGCTTTCCTCTGGGTCCCCGCCCTCTTCTCCTTCCAGCTTGGCGTCTTTACATTCAACTCCCTTTCTGCGGACAGAGACTCAGAATTCTCTTACACACACCCGATCCTCTGGTCAGACCGAAGACGACGTTGTAACAAATAAACTCCGCCCCCCACCCAGCCAAACTCTAAGGAGGAAAAAAAATTACCACGTTTCTAGCTACCCACTGCTTTTTATTTCTGTCATATTCTTAGAGTCAGCATCCCAGAGTGGCAATACCAAAGGAGAAAAAGATACACACTGAGTCTGAAAGGGAAAGTGCACAGCTCTGGGCCAGTTTACAAATTATTATTAATTGATGGAAAGAAGATGGAGTGTATCCTAGCTTTTTAAATCACTCTAATCCTTCATCCCGCGGTCCAGCCTGACTCCCCTGGGGGAGATGTTGTCTTTGACTTAAAAAAAAATTTTTTTTAAACAAACGTTGGCAATTGGTGTGGGGTATAAATGATATTTTATAGGAGAAATATGGGTAAACAGCTGAATGTTAGAATGAAGAAAATTTAATATGTATTTATTCTACACACACATGCTTTTCTGTCGCTAATATTCCTTTAATTTTTGTTGACGTTGCTACCTGCCACAGCTATATGGAGGGCAAATTTAAGGAGAAAAGTATTTACCCTATGTGTTGCAAGCGAGTCTTGTATTTTATGTGGGATTTGACATTTCTTGCCAGAACCTGCAAACCTTTAGGGGGAGCTTGGAATTCTTCACTAGTCCTGATCCTCTTTCAATCGCCGAAACTTGGTTCAGCACCGAGGACAGCTCCAAGCAAGCAGGGGTTATGCCGCCACCTTCTGGCACACGCTTCAGAGCGCCGTGGAGAAACCTTCTGGAAGAAATTAAGGAGCTATTAAGAGAACCAAAACAATAAGGTAAAGGAGGAATATGAGTTTTAAAATTTGTTCTTTAACACATTCTTTCAGTGTCGTCCTGTGCTTTCAGCTTGTATATCAAGTTTACATGGTTTAATTTCTTTCCAAGGCCCACAGCATCTAAACTTCAGATCTGCAAAGGCTTTTCTACACTAAAATCTAAACAACGCTTGAGCCCATATTAGTGTTCTGCTGCCATGGCCTGTACTTTAAAATTCATGTCTTAGCACACACTTGTTGGGGAGAGTATTTCACTTTTCACATGATATTATTTAACGTTAAAAATAAAGGGATTTCCATAAGTTCTCATCTGTCTCTCTTTGCACCAGGAAAGCCAAACAAAATCCCATCTGAACATAGACAAAGAATGGGCTTCCTAGTCAATGAGAATAAACATTACCATACCAAGTTTCTTTTTTTTTTTTAGATTTTTTGAGACAGGGTCTCGCTTTGTGGTTCAGGCTGGTCCTGAGCTCAGCCTCAAACTCACATCACAATCCTCCTGCCTCTGCTTCCCGAGTGCTGGGATTACAGGCGTGAGCCACCAAGCTCGGCACTGTGGTATGTGGTACTGGTTGCTGCTGGGGTGAGTCTCCACACCCAGTATGTTATGTGGTGACTGGGGATCGAACCCGGGTCCTTGCGCTTGGAAGACAGGCTCCGGAACCACTGAGCTAACTCCCCGGCCCTACCATACCAAGTTTCACTGCGGATTCTGAATGAAGAGAGGGAGAGTGTGGAGTGCAGGTGACTGGATCACATGCAGAGATTCACTACTCAAAGCAACAGCCTCTGTATAGTGCTCATATCTGAACTTTGAATTTCATTGTTTCAGGTTTCTCAAGACAAAACAAAAAATCATCAAAGCATCAAAGAAAATCCAGCTGAACCAGCAGGTACTGTCCAGGGAGGTGTTTGAAAATGGATTAAGGTAGGCACAGATCCCACTCAGTCATTTTCCACGCACCTCTTAATGCAGCTGTTATTTAGTAAGATTCACGGCACTGAAAAGAGGGAAACAAAATACATATGACAGGGCTGATTATGGGCCCTGAAGAAAGTTTCTTTTAAGAATTGTAAAAGTGGGCCAGGGATATAGCTCAGTGGTTCCGGTGCCTGTTATGTAAGCGCAAGGACCCAGGTTCGATCCCCGGTACCCACATAACAATACTGGGCGTGGAGACTCACCCCAGCAGCAACCAGTACCACATAACACAGTGCCGAGCTTGGTGGCTCACGCCTGTAATCCCAGCACTCGGGAGGCAGAGGCAGGAGGATTGCTGTGATGTGAGTTGGAGGCTGAGCTCAGGGCCAGCCTGAACCACAAAGCGAGACCCTGTCTCAAAAAACCTTTAAAAAAAAAAAAAAAGAATTGTAAAAGTGTTACTTCCTCTTTTAAAATCTCTTCACAAATATACTACAATGCAGTTGTATGTTCAAAAAACTGTACTGGGAAATTTTTAATATCTGAATTCTCCAATAATAATACTTTGAAAATATAGTCAATAATATTGAAAAGAGAATAAAGAAATTCACATTTTAAAAAGCAAACATGTACATGCCAAGAATCTATTTGAATAAGAACTGGGTCAAACCGCACATGTAAATATGTAAATAACAAATAAGTCAGTAAATATTTGTGCAGCAATTGTAATTTTATCTTTTGGACCCAAAATAGTTTAGTAACTCAAAAATTAATTTATTGATATTTCAAAAACCCTAAGAATGCTTTAAATTTGGAGTTCTATTCATGAGTCTCATTCTATTTTAATATGCTTCCATGCAACATTTCTATCCAAATGTTTAAAATTCCAAATTAGTTCATATTTGGAAATAATATACATGATGCACCAAATATTTCAGTTCTTAACATTTAGAACAAGTTATTAGGCTCTCTGAAGGAAGCTAGGAAGAAAAGCATCAAAGGATATGCAGCACTGTGAATTCTATAACTTGTAAATGACTAATAGGTAATTATGCATGATTCTTCCTTGAACTAACAATTTTATGGTATGGCATCAAGACAGAAAGATGCTGCATATCCTTGTGTTCATAATTTTCCAATTCTTCTGTGTCTAGCTTTTTTTTTTCAGTTTGTTTTTTTTTTTTTTAAGGTCTCGCTTTGTAGTTCAGGCCGGCTCTGAACTCACTTTGTAGCCAGGCTAGCCTTGAACTCAAGGCAATCCTCCTGCCTGAATGCCTGTATTACAGGCATGAGCAGCCATGCCCGGTATTGTGGTATGTGGTACCAGGGATCGAACTCCAGACCTTGTGTTTGCTAGGTAGGTATTGGAACCACTGAGCTAAATCTCCAGCCCCTGTGTGTAGCTTTAAAAAATTGGGGGAAAAAAGACCCTAGTTAGTTCTGAAACAATGGTGCATACAAAAACTCCTAGTTAAAGAGTTAAGCTCATGTTCTTCAAGGTCTCTGAAATTGGCCTATAGAAAAGTTAGCTTTACAGGGAATATCTTGATGACATAATCTGTAATAAAAGTTCCAGTCATGCAGCTATTATTTCTTATTTGAATTTGGTAGATGTAAACATAAGCTTATCAGATTATGGATTTGGGGGATGACATATCATCCATCATGCAAAATATTTCGAGACAAACCCAGAATTTCAATGCAGTTCTTAAACCAAGAGGATAGAATAAAAAGATGCCAAACTGAAATATTTCTGTGAACCTCAAGTTTTGTGTCAGTAATATTTCGAGCTTCTCAGTAATATGTTTAACCATCGTTTCCAAAACATGGTTTTATTTTTTTATTTTTTTTATCTTTATTGGTACATTAAATATACACATCATGATTGCATGGTTTTATTTTTAAAGAGGAAAACACTTCTGTGATAAGTAGTAGAAAATTTACTTAGAAGATTTAAAAAGTGATCTCCAAAAGTTCCTATTAAAATAAAGGTTTTCTTTTTCTCAAGTAATTAGGATTAGTAGAGACTACCTTAAACTAAGAATACTATTCTAAATTACACTTCTCCCCAACTATCAAATACTGAAATAATAAGAAAATAATAGTTCTTGCAAAAATTGTGGATTTCAATTGGAAGTCATTAGAAAAAAAAAAGATTAAAGAAAAATATTTGATTAAACAATTTGTAAACTGTGATCTTCTGATGATTAGTAACAATTTACCAGAATTAATCAAAACCTCACAGAATCAGTCCTCCCTTAAAGCTGAGCACATTTTTTCCGTGTGCGTTCAGTCATCAGCAGCCACCACCCCCTGGAAATGTCATTCCTTCATTGATCTTTCTCCCTGCTAGGCATTTCTTACAGGCCTAGGACTGTTCTGGGATTTTAATGGCAAAACACACACAGTGGAAGCCTCCACCTCAGCTTCAGCCTCAGCCTCCACTCCTGAGAATTGTTAAGATGCTCTGGTTCATTTAGCACATATGCTACAAGCACAGCGTGTAAGGAGTGAAATAAAAGAGAATGTGTCATCACTATGTGTGTGACCTTGAACAAATTAATTAGCCCCCTTGTATCCTCAGTAATTAAATGGAGCCAGTAAGAGACTTATGAAGATGAAATGATGTATAGTAGTATGCACTGCTGGCCCATAATACCTTTCAATAAAGGTTAAACATTTATACTAGTAAGAGCACTGTAAAATAATAATATTAATGATTTCTGTGTATATAATTTCCCAGAAATGTTGAGAAGGAGAACTGAGTGGCCTTAGTAAAAGAGCAAAGGCTTGAGAAAAAAAGAATAGGGACTTTTAAGGTGATGATTTATTAAGAAAACAATTTGCATATGGATGTTACATTCTCTGCATTCTTTAAAGTATTATTAAGCTTCCAATTCTCTAGAACTGGAATTCTGGATCAAAGACAGAGAAGGGGGAAAAAAGATGTGATCCTGCATTCTTGAACTTTTTTTACCTAAATCACAAATTATTAAGGAGAGATTTTTAAAAAAGTGACGACAAAAGTTCGATAACTGGTTATGAAAAGAGTTTTCCCTTTCCTTGGGACTCAACCATTTACTCAAAAGCATAAGATATATAATTAAAATTATAGGTCCCAATAAGATGTTTAAGGATATAGTAAAAACATAAAAGTAGGGCCAGGGATTTAGCTCAGTGGTTCCAGCACCTGCCTTGCAAGTGCAAGGGCCCAGGTTCCATCCCTGGTGACCACATACAACAATGATGGGCATGGAGATTCCACCCACCAGCAATCAGTACCACATACCACAGTGCTGGGCATGATGACTCACACTTTTAATCCCAGCACTTGAGAGGCAGAGGTAAGAGAATTGCTGTAAGTTCAAGGCTGAGCTCAGGGCCAGCCTGAACAAATAAGTGAGACCTTGTCTCAAAACAAAAAACAAAACAAAACAAAAAAACCTAAACATAGTATTTTCAGTGTGGGAAATTAGCAGACTTACAGTAGTAGGTGTAGAGAGAGTAGGATAATAGTTAAGATGAGACAGATGCTTAAAATGGTAGTTTATTATTTCCTGTTAATTTGTGGGGAATTTGAAATTTAATTCAGTCAAATAATTATGTAAGACAAAATTCAGTTACTAATTTAATTCAGTGATGCATAGAGGGAAATGCTCACATTTTTATTTGTTTTGATGAGTAACATTTTTATGACAACATGAAAATTATTCTCAATGCACTATTTTTATCTTTTTTCAGGATATAGCACTTATGGAAACACAACAATCATGATTAAAAGTACTACTCTAAAACTGTGCCATTTGGTCTATTTAAGCAGTAAATTAGATATAGTGGCTCAGAGTCATAATTCTGGATTCAAATAATTATTCTATGCCTGATATTCTTCCCTCATTTTTCCATTTTATTATTCATATTATAGGATTTGCTAAAATATAAAGAATACTATTACAAACACCCATGAGTTTAGGAAAGGCTAAAATAAAGAATAGTAACATCGCATAATGAATATAAACATTACCTAACACATTAAAACAGCAGTACTAATGCCAATGAAATTCTATTTACTCTTGAATTTACTGTTTATCATTCCTAAGAATAATTTTAGTCTTTTAAATCATATGTATGTCACAAAGCAACATAAAAGTGGTATCCAATATGTATTTTCCTAAAACTTCTCTTTTTCTCAGCATTATCTCTGATATTCGTATGTGCTGAATTCATTTATTTGCACTGTTGTGTAAATTTAAATTGTATACTTAATGATATAAATTATTTACTCATTCTCTAATTAACAGATATTTCAATCATTGTAAAATTTTTTCCTATCATAAACAATTCGTGGATGGACATTTTTATGTCTATCTTTTTTCAGCCATACAATTTAGAGCAAACTACTTCAATGATTCTCAAACAAATCACATGTGGATCCCACTGAAATGTGAATTTTTATACAACTGAGCTGGGTCAGTGGGCTCAAAACTCTGGATTTCTACTCAGCTTCTAGTTGATGCGAGATTACTGATTCATAGATCATACTTAAAGCAAAAGGATATAAGCATCCAGAGGTGGGGTACTGTGTTCTAAATTATGTCTTCATTCAACTTTATTAGACATACTCTAAAATGCCATCCCAGCTGGTTATACCAAATTTCATAACTACAGCTATGCGTTTAATTGTCTCCCCCTCCAAAGGATAAAGAGTCACACAGCTTGTGAATGTGACCTTTAAAAATACCACATTCGCTATGTGATCAAGTTAAAACAAAATCATTTCCAATTAGCATGAGTTCAAATTCAATAACTGGTCTCCTTACAAAAGCGGAGAATTTTGAACACACACAGAGAAAGGAAAGACCCTGTGAAGGCAGCAGAACACAAGCACATGAAGAAAAATGCCGTGCGAGAGGCAGAGACCGGAGTTGAAAATAGGCACCAAGGAGTGCCAGCTACAGAATCCAGGAGAACCGTGCTCTGGGTTCTCTCCCACAGCCATGAGCTATTGTAGTAGACAAATACTTACAGTTTCCAGAACAGTGAGACTGGATCTCTGTTAACTGGAGTGTGTGTGGTACTTTATTACAGCAGCCTTAGGAACTAATACAACTACTAAAAGTGTGTATGCCCTGTTACTTCATTGAGATTGTGTGTTTTCCACTGTGAATTAGATGAAGTTACCTTTTGTTTATATTTAAACATGGTGTTTGTTGTTTTAACTTATTAGTTTTAAAAGTCCATATTAATCTGTTGTCTGTATCCCTGGAAATATTCTTCTTTACTTTTGTTTCAACTCTTCACTTTTTAAAAGTATGTTTTGATGAATTTACATTTTTCAATTTAATGAAATTGAGTATTTCTCTCTTTTACTTGCACATGATCTATATTGTTTAAGAAAAATGTTTTTCTGCCTTGAAGGTATAAACATACCAGATAATATCTTTTCTAGTTTCATATTTAGTTCATAAGTTCATCTAAATTTGGTTTTCAAGTGTACTGTATCGTGCAATGACCTTGTTTAATTTTTACTGTGAGAATAAAATGTTTGCCCAGGACTGTTTACTTAGTCTTTCCCCATCCTTTGTCTGATCTCCAGATCTCTCATATATCATACTGTAAATGTGTGTAAATTTATGTGTCTTCTGTTCTCTTCCACTGGTCCATTTATCTATATCCATCCTAAAATATTTTAATAAAATAATAAAAACATATTTTAATTTTTACAATAAATTTGACATTTAATAGCTCAAGTTTCTCACATCCATCTTTCTTAGAAACTTTTTAGCTATGTTTGGCTCATTCCTATTACACATTACTTTTTCAATTCCAGCCCAGCATTTATAACTACAACTGTTGCAGAAGATTATTGGAATTGTATTTATTTTATGTGACTGGAAAGTACAAACATCCTTATGATACTGAAACTTCTTCTCTGTTAATATGATGTAACAGTCCAACCATTGAGCTCATTCTTTCTTTCAATAAAGTTTAGGCTTTCTCCATTCATTTTATGAAGAGTTTTTCCCTCCTACTCATTTATTGTGATAAATAGGAGGTATCTATTGTAAAAGTGATATAGACAGAGAGACAGGCAGACAGACAGGGAGGCCGACAATTTTAGAACAGTTTTAGATGCATAGCAATATGAATGGAAGACATAGACATTTTCCATGTTTATACTGCCCAGCTAGTACTTCTCCCACTGGGCCACACCTCAGTCATCTTTCAAGTCCACCGATGCATTTTCAAAACTAATATTCTACCTCTACAGTGTTAGAGGTTCAATATTCCATTCTCCCCCTAAAACTTTACTTTACATAAACAGTTTGAAACATAAAAGTCATGCATGCTTTTTTGACTGCTTTCCACATGACACATGTGATTTTAAGTACAATATATTGTCTCAGTTCACCCCCATTTTCGCTTCATTTTGACATCTGCTCCCTGCATGAGGCAAGATTATTGTGTCTTACACTGAGTATTTGCTTCTATTTGCGCATATGTTCAGCGACTCATCTGATCATTGTTCCTGCCTCTGGGGTTATTTTCCTTGTACCTAAAAAATATCCTTTGAAAAATTTTATGAGAGTAACTTCCGGGTTGGTTTTATTTATTTTTGAAATATTGTAATTTCACCTTCAGGTAACTAAGCACACAATTCTAGCTGACGGCTCGAAGACAGTATTTGAACATGGTCACCTTACACAGTTGCTGCTCATGAAAAATCAACCATCAGTTTGTCATTTGTATATAAGTAACTTTCCTGTACTTCTGGCTTCATGAGAGACCTTCTCTGAGTTTCCTTTCTTTAAGCACTGCAGTCAATATATCTAGCAAGGAAGTTATTTGTCTTATTTTTAGTTTTTCGGGGATTTATTTCACTTCCAGAAACCCAGAATTCACAACTTTTCATCAGTTCTAGAAAAATCATGATTCACTTACCACTCAAAGTAGTAGGTACTACTTTCTCTCCCCTCATCCCATTCTCTTTCTTCGAAAGTCTAACTATGCGAAAAAGAAAAATTCTCCTTTCCTCCATATCTCTCAATATATGTCACATTTTCAGTTTTCCTTCTTACGTTGGGTTATGGTTATTTTCTTCATATTAACTCTCAAATTTATTAATTGTCTTTGATCTATCATTTAACTAATTATATAGCTTTTAATTCAATTATGTATTTTACTTTTAGAAATTGTTTTATTTTTCCAATGTTCCTGGTTATTATAATAACCATTTATTTCCTGGTCGTTTATCCTTCAAGTATTGCTGTTAATATTTTAAGCACGATCATTTCATACTGTTTCCAATTATCCCAATCTCCACTTTGCTGGCTGTCTCGTTCCCTATGATTGCTCTTTCTGAGCCTCACTCTCACGTCTTGCTTTCCTTTGTTGGGTGGTTTGATTTCTGAGCTCATATTCAGTCAGTTTCCTTTAGGGAAAACCTGAAAATCCTTCTATAATGACAATTTCTCCTGGGCGATTCCTATTTCTTTGTGTCACATATAACAATGCTACTCACCTGTGTGAGAGGATCTTCTAGAGTGAGTCATTAGGAGAACAGTCTCTCCCCATGCAGGATCCAGCAAGGAGACATGTTGTCTCTAGAGCCTATAATTTCCCAGAAGCTTTTTAAGGTTTCTAATTTTTATTATAAACTTATATACACTCCAACCAAATATTTTACATAAGCAATGATTTTTTTTGTCCTTGATAACAAAAAGGTATTAAATCTTCAAGATTTAGATACTTCTATCAGCATGTTCCAGGGAACATCTCTTAGGTATCTCCTTTCTCTAGTCTGGGTTGCCATTGTTCTGAGGTAAATGAAGCTTTACTTTGATTTCTAAAGAGTTCAGCTGCCTGATTTGCTATTATATATCCTTCATTTCTCAGTGTTTTGTAGTGGAACAGGTTATGAGCATATAGAATGCAATATTTATCAGAACAAGAATATTAAGTAGAAAATTCTACCCTTAGAAGTGGCAGCAACACAGAATAAGAAAGGACAGCTACAAAACTCAGCAGGGATTTCTTTATAGCCCATGTTCAACAAATGTTATAAAATAAAAGTATTGACGTTAATTTTTTTCCATTCAGGTGACATATTTGTTCCCCCAAACCAAAAATGTCTCCAATTATCTAAATAAATTAGAATTATTGTTTTATATTTTAAAACATAGGTCATGCATAAATTATTTAATATAAGAGACATGGAGAAATTATGATAAATTACATTATTTAGGTTTATAATCAAAGGCTTAAAAATAGTATAGGAAAGGATTTTTAAATAGTTAGCATTACTATTCTGTTAACCAAAGACAGTTACTTATTTGAAATTATCTAAAAATGAACATTTTCAATGTGAATGGTAACTCTTTCTGAAATTATTTTAGTATTAATTAAAATACTATCTTGAAAAATAAAAATAAATAAATAGTGTTTTTAATGAGCTACACCTGTCAATATTTTCACTGTCAATGAGAAGACATTGGTTCTGGCCCTGCCACTAAATTGGAAGCAAACCTAACAGTGATTTCTCAAGGTATAAATGTTCATCCTATCACAGAGAAGAGGGGTGAGTATGTTAGGGTGCTAATTATCATGAAATACAGTATTCATATTATTCTATATGTCAAACACGGTGATATTGACTTTGTTGTAAGAAATCTAAAAATAAACATTTGCTTTCAGACTGATTGACTCTATCTTCATTTGAAGGTATTTTTGGATTTTGCTCTTTAATGACCTGAGCCATTCTAATTAAAGATGGTTTTCATCATATGTAGTCTGGATCTCACATTCTGAACATCACAGCCAATGTTTCATCCTCAGCAGAAAGAAATGCAATCAACTGCTAGTATTTGACACCTGATATTTTGGCATCTGATGAAGGTCATACACAAAGCACTAACAAGGATGGGCAGCATATCTGAGTGTGTGCTGTAGCCCTGGCCTCATGGTAAGCCTGAAAATGTCCCACAATATTTCATCTTCATAAGAGCTTAGGCCTATTCAATTTTTAAAATAAATAAATGGCTCATTGCTTCTTTCTTTTTAAATTCTTGATTATGTTAAGAATGTGGCATTCTCAGCCCTAGAAAACTACTTACTGGATGCAGTCACCTGACCTCTGCAGCTGGAATTGCTCATTCATTCACTGTCACGTGCTAATGTACAGATGCTTCCGAGTCATAGACAAACAGAGAGGAAAGACAATAGGCATGCCCTCTATTCAAACTGAAATTCCTGAAAATATACCCCGTGGGCTGCATGGGTTATCCAGTATGTTTGTCTGTTTCCAAGTAGGAAGTCAGTGCAGTATTGTGTTAAGATGCATATTAACTGGATTAATCAATGTACTGAGTGAAAAGGTGTAACAATTCAGGTGCAGCATCATGTACCTGTGATTCTACTTGCTCAGAAGGTGGAGACAGGAGGATTGTTTGAGCCCAGGAGTCAGAGGTTCACCATGGTAATGTAATGAGACTTTATCTCAATGACAACAAAGAAAATAAAAATGCATGATAGATATTGTGAATTACTAAGAAAATATTCTAAGGGAAAGGGGTTTAGGAATAAGTTAAGCAGAAAAAGAAAAAATTTATGGTTTTAAAAAACGGAAACATGTCATATACAGGTACAAATTTTCATTGTCGAGTGCAATCATGATGTGTATATATAATGTACAAATAAAGACTTGAATAAAAAAAAGGAAACAGAGCTTATGAATATAGGGGACGGGGGGATTGTAGGGAGTAGGGGAATGGGGAAAATGAGAACTAAGTCATATCATGTGCTGGTACAAATCCACAATGTCAATTGCGATCATTATATATAAAATATATATCATATATATATATAGTATCAATAAAGTCATTTTTTTAAAAAATAAAATTAATATTGAAAGTAATGTGAAAAGTGGAAAACATTTTTACCTGAAGCCTACTGAGAGTTTCTGTAATCAAACACAAAAACCAACTGGGTTTCTGCATAGCCAGTCTAAAATAAAATTGTCTTTGTCTAAAGAAAATACAATATTTTACAGGTTGCATAAACTTTGTCATGGTATCAAATATAGAACAAACTCTCACAAGGTTCATTACCAAGTAATTTAGTAAATCAAATATTCCCTGCCATTTTGCAAAGACATAAAAATATTATTCAAGTGTCATATCATAAATATTAAAATTATATCTTAGTAAAGGACTTTCATCAGAAACTACATCTGGTATACATGTCTAAAATTTAGGTGATACAAACTGGCCAAATTTGAATGTATCTGCCTCCTGGATTCTATCACATCAACATTATCATTTACAGCTCCTTGAACTTGCCATATCCGTCCTTTATCTTTTTCACCAAAGTAAAATCTATCTCAAATCAATGTCTAAATCTAAACCCTGTGCACTATATGGTGGGTCTCTTATTAGAAGTTCAGTAAAAGAGTTTTCTACATAGACAAGTACTAACCTGCACCAACTGAATCAGAATTTCTAAAGGATGATACCTGTTTTTTTTTTAAGTTTAAAAAGGTCTCTAAATAAAATCCAGAAATTCACCTGTAGTGTCCTAGAAGAAAAATAGCCAACCAAGTAAACAGAATATTTTATGGGTGAGGGTATCTTTGTAGCCATCTAGGATAGTAAGCAAATGAGTAATTACCTCCTTGACCTTGTATTTAATGAGGAAAAACTGCATAGCAAATCTGCTTTGGTTCTGGCTCCACTCAAAAGTTGTTCAGAAATAGAGGTTACAGTAACTCTTTTCGCCTTGTTAAGAAAATATTATAGAAAGGAACAGATTAAAGTGGCTTTCAAATAAGCATGTGCAAAAAACCCTTAGAGAGGCTGTTTCAAATGCACTTTCTTAGGCCCCAGCTGTGAGTGATTATGACCAGCTAGGTCCTGTGTGAGGCCAGGAATCTGTCTCATTAAGAAGCCTCCACCATAACTCCAATGTCCTTCCGTACTTCCCAGACCCATGGAAATAGGAATTAGAAAACAGCTGAACCCTTTCAGTAATGTATAAATGCTCCCTCTTGATTCTCCCACAACTTCAGGAGAACTTTGATCACTTTTGAAAGGAAATAAAATGATGAAAATCGAAGTTTGGAGGCAAATTTCAAAGATCACAGAAAAGTCATGCCAGGTAAAGGAAAAGTTTGATAGGAAAACAGTTCAGGCAGAAACTGAAGACAGTGGGGCAGCTGAGGGATCTGACTTTAGGAAGGTACTCAGGCAGACAGGCAGGATCTGGACCGGAGTAAAGAGATGTGCTGTCAACCAGAGCAGATTCTCTGTTGTTAGCACGCTGAAGAATAAAGCCTCAAATGCACTCCAGGAAGTCAGATGCCATAATCCTCCCCTTCTTAGAGCCGAGCTCTTCTAATCACACCATGAAAACTATACTAACTTCAGTCTGCCTTTGGTGGCCAAAGGGTAAATAGGTCATAATCTGAAAATTCAGTTCTCTTGAACCCAAATACTTCAAGGCAATCTTTAAGTCAAGAGCACAATCATAATTATCCAAATGTCTATCTCCAGTCCAAACTTCTTGTTAGGGGTCGGTGTCCGAATAGGCTAGATGCATTCACTCTCATTTGGAATGCAACTCCAGACTCTCACACAAAGCACCTCCTCTAGCCCTAAGAGCTTCTTCTACTAAGCTCCCCAAGACTCTACAAGATTTGAACATATCGTCTGTCCTTAACTCCATCATAATCCTCCCAAACCTACAGAAACTGCAGTCCTATTTACTCCTAACAGTGATAACAAGAACTAACCTTTGGTGAGAACCATGCATTGTTTTATACATATTGATTCTACTTTCAACTTTATGAGCTGGAGAATATTTTAGTCTGTATTTTAAATAGCAGGAAACCAAGGCCCTAAGTTAAGTAACTTGCCAAAGTCACACACTTAACAGACAGTTGATCAAGGACTTAAGACCCAAGAAGTCTGTCTCCAGGGGCTGACATCTTAATCACTTGTCCACTCCCCATTCCACAGGAAGAACTTTCTACCTATCTGGAAGTTGTAATAATTATCTTCAAGAACTGGATTCAACTGTGGTTTTAGCTGTCTCTGAATCAGTCCCCTGAGTCTAGTCACCTGCTCGATATCCCTTGGTGTAAACAATTTTGATGTTTTCAGTTGGGCTTTTTCCCCTTACCGGCCTCTCTCAGTGCCTTTCTCTCGAGGCAGCAACCATCCCAATTTCACTGGAATTTGTTTTTTTTTTTTAATTAAAATCTTTATGGTGCATTGTATATACACATCATGATTGCACTCCACAATGGGAATTTATATCAGTATAAGACACAACTTAATTCTCATTTTCTCCCATAGCCCTACCCACCCTACAACCCCCCATATACATGAACTTTGTTTCCTTTCTTTTTGTTATAATCTCATTATTTTTCCCCCTTCACCCTATTTCACTTTGAGTATTTTCTATTTCACAATATATAACATACAATTCTAGAACTCATTTATATCTTTATTTTCTCATACCAGAGAAAAGATGTGATATGTACCTATCTGTGACCTATTTATTTCACTTGTGAGGATATACTCAAGGTATGTCCATTTAAGTATAAATGATTCAAACTTACCATTTTTATGGCAGAGTAATACTCCATTCTGTAGAAGAACCACAGCTTTCTTATTCATTCTCCAGTTAATGGACATTTGGGTTGTTTCGAAGATGTAGCAATCACAAACTGAGCTGCTATAAACATGGGTTCTGAACCTGGCATAACCACTGACCTGGCGTGATCAGACAGCGTTTCCTTTCTCCTTCACCTCCATTCAACTGTTAGCGCTAGCTTGTGACAGTGAGGGACACTGTCACATTGCTCTCAAATGTACTGATTTGCTTTGAAAGATAATGACTCTGCCTCCTCACTCTTTGCCTCAAGCTGACACTTTTATTTATAGTTATTGAAGATTTTCCAACATTTAGGAAACTTTCAGTGATAACTGAACTCTAACTCCTTTTAAAGGAAAATAAGTCCATATATATATACACACATATATATACATATGTGTGTATTTATATACACACATATACATAATATATATGTGTGTATTTATAAACATACATACATACATATATACATATATAGATACATATATATATATCAGAGTATGTTTTAACCTCTAAACCTCTGAAGAGCTAACAAAACCTCAATTTTTTCCCACTTAGAAGCAACAGTTGCTGGGCCAGGGATTTAGCTCAGTGGTTCCAGCAACTGCCTTAGAAGTGCAAGGTCAAGGGTTCAATTCCCGGTAACCACATACAACAATACTGGGTGTGGAGACTCATGCCCAGCAGCAATCAGTACCACATACCACAGTGCCAAGCATGATGTCTCACACCTGCAATCCCAGCACTAGGGAGGCAGAGGCAGGAGGACTGCTGAGAGTTTGAGGCTAGCCTGGGCTACATAGTGAGTTCAGGGCCAGCCTGAACTACAAAGTGAAACTCTGGCTCAAAAAAAAGGAACATCATCTCATTTTCAAAAAAGAGAAGATAGTTGTTTTATAGTTTTAAAAATGTGATATTAGCTCTGTGGAATAAGAAGAGGAGATAAATATAACTTCAAATCGATAAATGTAGTTAACTTTTAATAGTGTTTCATTTATTCAAAAATATTTGAAACAAAAATAAGAAAAAGTTAATATTTACTAGTTTCAGTAGTAGAATCACACATATTTGCTATGCTAACTTCTGTGCTTTCTTATGTCTCTAATGCTTTTGAAAATTTTAAATTTTTCCTTGATATATTAACCATAATAATTATAGGCTAAAGAAAAATAAAACAAAAGACAACAAAATGCCTACACATTTTACATTCTTCTTCCACATATAGATAAATAAGTAAAGTAATACCATGAATGTAATTTGAACTCAATTTCATGTTGAGGCTTATATCCATATTTTCACCTATCATATAATGCTGTGGCTCTTTCCAATGTCAATGAAGAAGAAAGTGTCCATAGCTAGGAAATGAGCAAGCTGCCTAAGAACCGTTGCTTCACAAATTATTGCTTCCTGCAACCCTACTCTTCCTGCGCTCTACTTTTGTTTAATTTGCCATTAAGATTAAGTTTTACAGTGAAATAGAAACATAGTTGTTAAGTGTAGATATCCCAGGAAAGCTCATATTTTTAAAGCTTGCACTTAGCATACGAACACGATAATAGCTTCTCAGAAAACTACCAAAGCAACCATGTCCAGGGAGACCCTTGGCTTTTCAGCCTTTTTCCTTAACTTGTTATCCAAAATTCTTCCCAGGAAAAGCCAAAGTTGCTTTGAGGAAATATGAAGGTGTTTTTTCTCATCAAGGATAGCACTATGTTAAACATGGTACCATTTTCAGCCAGTCAATTATTGATCACCAGACTACTGCAAGCTCTTGAATCTTGAATAGGATTCCCCAGAAACACTGAAGCTTTTCATCTAGGGAAGCCCAAGAAGACATTCTCAAATCCTTCCAATGGCTAGAAGTGCCCACATTAATTAATCTACCTTCCCCCCTTGATTATTTTAAAGTTATTTCAAATTGATGTAAAGTTGAAAAAACAATGCAAATAACTCATGAACATGCTATCTACACACATATGGATGCATGCACCCAACACAGAAACACACACAACTACAGTTTTTCAGAGCCATTGGGCAGCAAATTGATAATTTGATGCCTTTTAACTCTGCATTTCTGAATAAGAACTTAACTTATGTAAACCTAACAAGCAAATATAACGTCAACACTAGGAAATTAGCACTAATATAATATTATTACTTAATGCATTAGTATTACTATTTTTCTAATTACTACAGTGCCATGTGCAACAGGAAGTCCATGCGTACCTATATACATACATACATACATACATACATACATACATATGTAAGATGAGAGTGGCTCTCATTTTGTGGCATAAATTGAAAATAACTTTCATATTAATATATTAAGCATATTTACACGTGGACGTGACTCATAGATTCTGTCTCACATTTATATCATAAGGATTATATAGTGTTTTATATGTTTTTTTCCAGTATTTGCCTGGAAATCATCTCTCTCTCTCTCTCTCTCTCTCTCTCTCTCTCTTTAGTTTCTTGAAACTGCTGTTTTATTGTTGCTTCCCTCTAAATCTCTTGCTTTTGTGAGTAATTAGATATTTGTTGGAGTATACAGAGAAGTTGTTTAATTTTAAATTCTGAAAGATTCACTAAGCTATACCTCAGATTTGACCATTCCATTTAAGTTTTTCCCAAGTATCAAGTGAGCTCTTTTAGGTGAAGATTTTCTTTTCTATATGCAATATGGTCATAGTTTTTTTTTTTTTTTAATATTTGTTCTGCTCCATTTTTTTTCTCCTTTGGGAACTTCACTTATTCATGTATTGGGTATGAATATTTCCCATTCTAAACATTTTATGCTGAACTTTTAAATTGTCCTCTTCCTCATCTTTGTTTTTACTTTATTAGTACATATTAGTAATACATGAAGTTTACATTGATTTTAGGGAGTAGGTACACATACATGACATGTCTGGATTCTTTTTTATTTCCTTCTTTATCCCACCTCCTCCTTCTGCCTCCAGATCCCTTTGTCATGCTGTTCTTTATTGACTCTTATTTTTATTTAATTTATTCATTGAGCAACTTAGAATTTAGTTTATTTTTCTTACATTTCACTCTTTGGTGAAACAAATAAGAAATAATTATTTCTTCTTGTTTAATAACAATAAATTTTATAATATTTAAATATTATAAATAAATATTAAAGAAATTTATTTCTTTCCTTTTTTCTATATCTATTCTTTGATAAGCTATTAAAGGCACTTTTCTCAGACTGTCAAATGTAAACTCATCTAGTTTAGTTTGTAAGCATGACAACTGTCTTTGGACTTGTGACTGGTTTCAGTAAAGACAGTTTTAATCAGGTGAATTTTCTGATAAATTCACTCTTTCAAACTCTTAGTATAAAGAAAGCCTTCTTGTTTATCCGTGTTTGGTAGCAGGAATAAGAACTTGAAAGATTTACAAGACTCCTCAATCTAGACCACTGTCTGTGGTCTGGAAAGCAAAGCAGTGTGGCAGTGTAGGGACAAGTGAGGAAAGTTTCCCATTTCTGTTGTATTTTGCCTGCCTCATATACCTCGCCATATACAAAAGGTTTTCTTCTTGCAATGTTTTACTTTCATTACACTGTTCTCAAATAATTTCCTATGCTTTTTTCTCTGGCCCTTCATTTCCATAAAATTACATTTTTCTCTTCTATAATTTTTCTCCCCTTCAGTCTCTGGAAACTTTGTCATAGGAAGATGAAAATAGTACTACTGAAAACTGGTGTGTATTTTTCTACTTAAAAGAAATTGAACTGCATGGAGCTGAGATGGAAAAGAGGGACAGAGAAGAAAAAAGAAATTAAAGTGCATTCTGTACACAGACTAACTACACATGAGGAATATAAACATATATACTGCAAGTATACACCAAACATAGAGGGCGAACATGAAAAATACAGGTGAAAGGCAGAGGAAGGGAAAGAAAAGGAGATGAAAAAGGAATCAGGATGTGCTATCCACACAGACCAACTCCACACAGGAATGTGAACGTAAACTCGAAATATGTACTAATAAAAAATTCAGAAGAAGCCGAATCTGTGTTACTCTGACTATAATCATGCAAAAATGAAATTTAATTGTTATTTTAGTTGATTTGTAAGCTGTTAGAGGGCATGTTAGCACACTAATATGTAGGTGACCAATATCCATTGTCTCTCTGCAATCTTAATTCCTTCTAATCTCTCCCATGATGAAAAAAAGGTTTTAAAACATTAAATATAATAAGATATTCCTGAAAATACTAATTTGTATCAATTTTACAGTATCTTATCTTGTATTATTAAAATCAACTCACATATATATAGTCCAGTCTCCAAAGATACAGACTGATTTTTACTTATCTTTCTAGGTGTCCTTCCCTTTGCCAATTCCCAACTGCAGTTTCCTGACCCTTCAATCCCCAGCACTAAAATGTTTCTGAAATGAGAATCTCTTAAAAGATTCTTATCAAATATTTGCTGTGAGTGTTCAGGAAGGCCCTAGTGGAATGTACAGGGAAGACTAACTTTCATCCTCAACATTACACAACAAATTCCATATAAAATTTACCAATATTTTCATCTTTAAGATATCAGTTCCATGGACCTATACCCACTACACCCAGATTGTTTTCTGAGGAACATATAAGATTCAACAGCCTTTTTATTGATCCACTTGAGCTTTTATATGCTTCACCTCCACTCTCCTCAGTGATCAGGTCCTGTGTGAAATGACAGTAACCACATCTTACCTGCATTCTTGGATAGCCACAAGTGTCTAAAGACTTTCTTCAGCTGTATGAGATAGAGCATGGCCCTTCTCAAGGTACACTCACAGTGTCCTCTTCCAGGAGAAATTCTCAGTCATGTGACTGGCAAGCAAGCATCCCAATTTTCCTTGCAGAGAACAATGCTGGTGTATTCTATAGAGCCTTTCACAGATTCTTCTCAAGCAAAGCCCCAAAGGCTAAATGTCGGTGGTAATAAAATACCCATCTTGGCTCACAACCTCATCCCACGGCCAGTGTTTCTTGGGATCATCTCTCAGAAGAAATAACTTGCACTCAGATTTTCATCTCAGGACTTGCTTATGGGAAAACAAAACCTAAGATACAATTCTATGCACTCAGAAAATTTTATACTTTATATTTCTTTCCCAAGGGGTCATGTCTACCTTCTAGGATATGAGTTTCTAAAGAAAGGATCATAGTCTACACTGTCTAGAGTTCTAAATATGTTGCTCCGTAAATTTAATTCATGGACTTAAATTTACACTGCAGCTTCCAAGATCCTTGGAAGCCAGGAAGGTAGTACTTAAATTGACAGAATTAACTGAACTGAAGTAAATGTCCCTGGATCACTTTGATCCAGCCTTTGGTACTGTATGGCAGTCATCAATGTGATTATAAGACACTTGTTTGAATTCTGATGCTAAATAGTTAGCCTTTTGAAAAAGTAATTTCACCTCCTTTTCTTTAATCTTTTAATCTATAAAATGAGAAGTTCAAATAGATGTTCTCTAAGCAGTTCTCTAACTATAAGTCTGCTTAATTTTATGTGTCTAAATAGAGATATATGATATCCATCATGTATCACTTTTTTTCCTAATTTTTTTATTAAAAGTTTAACTGACCAGCAATATTCTTCCTTAAAACTTATTAATGAATTCAAAGTTAGTTCTGATTCATCCAGATACATCTGAATTTCCATGGGAGAATTTCATTTTCATCTTCATAAAGCAAAAATTTTAGGTACTCTTTCTATCTAGCCACCCAGAAACATATTAGTGTTCTTTGGTGACTGGAAACAAGAAGAGATTAGAAAGAGAGTTCATGCATTTTGAACAATCTAAAGGCATGAGCTGAATCTTTTTTCAGTGACATAAAAGATACCATATGAGAGAGTTTTTCAATGATAATTAAACTTTCTTTGTGATCTGAACTGAGAAACCAAGCTTTGAAATCAGTCTCTCTTGAGTGGAACATGTTGATCCAAAGGAGATTCTGACAAAATGAAGAGAAAGAAATCAAAGTGTAAAGAAAATGAATTAAATTTATAAATTTGACAGAATGCAGGAACAGTAGATCTTGAGAGGAAAGGCAGAGAACCAATAGTAGAAAAAGGCTGGGCAGTGTAATGATTGATAACCTTTTAATCACAACATATAGAAATCAGATCAAATAGAACTAAGAGCTTGGACTAAACTGTACCATACTTATTCCATGCACAGTTGCCCAGAAATTGAAACCACATTGTGTTAATATAAAAACATGAAAATAAAGCAAAGAGAAAGTCTTAATGAGCTACTTCTGAAGACAGACCTGAGGAAGAGTATGGATAGGAATTTCCAATGTGGAACAAGACACATGCAATGAAAGGGATGAATATAACATATATAAATGAGTTAGTTTGAGCTTGCCTACACAGAAAGAGACAAATTGGAAGCTTCTACTACATTGCTTTTGCTGATCATGATTTCTTTTCAGTAAAAAACAGCATCTTTGCTATCTACACTGTCTAACTTGGTCTTGCCAAGAAAGCCCAAGATAGAAATATATTGCAAGGAAGAGCCTTTGCTGATTTCTGTGCAGTTGCATTGAGGTGGCAAAGCTATTCATCAGAAATCTGCCCATGGAGGCCACAGAGTAGCCTTTTTTGAGCCAGGTTGGCATGTGACTCATTAAGAAATAAATCTTTGTGAATACAGAAGACAAAACTCTAACTAAGGATACTAAATGCAGGTTCCACGACTATAAGAACCTTTCAGGTGAAGGTCATTGCAGAAGCCAACAAGAGCAAAACCTTGACAAAGTTGATGTAGGCAACATCAGTCCCATAATCAACAACACAAATGGAGACCAACAATAGAAAGCATGGTCCAGTAAAGAATTATGCCTTTGCATACATGGAGCAAGTAGAGGATGTAGTATAGGCCAGCATGGCCCTTGATAACATAATTTTAACATGAGATTGGTATAGGCTGAAGTCCGTGATTATGACTGTGTGTGAGAAATCATCTTTCTGATACTCAGTCTCTAGGATGTGAATTTTTTCAGCCATATACATTGAGTTTCTAGGAAACTTGTAACTTCATTTACATTGCTAAGTTTATATTTTTCCTTCTTACTCTTGTATATTTTCCTGTTGTCCCCACCTCTCAATTGTTCCTTAGTTTCCCATTCATGTTCTGTTCTCCCAGAAGCTTCACTGTTTGTAGATGGGTGATGTGGAGTGTACTAACTCCTCCCTATTCTCAAGGAGTATTGCATTTGGGAAAAACCTTGGTGAGATATGATTGATTCTAGATCCCTTTGGCCCAAAAAGCAGGCCTGTAGAGTTGGGTCACTTTTCTTTTCTTTCTAGCAAAATGAACAACTTTTCAGTTTTTAAAAGAAATGAATGAAATCTCAGATTTCAAGAACAATGGCTAACAAAAGGTGAATGCTATTCTCCAGATGAAAAGATGCAGAACGGAGGTTCACTCTCTGCAAGGTGTTCAGCACCCTTGGCTGTAGCTTGGAAGATGGACTGGGAAAGTCAATAACGCCCCTTACTATATTGAAAAGTATAAAGTCAATATATATTCTCTTTATCTTTAGAATTTCACACTAACATGTCACACTGACAAAAGGAACAGTTTTCAAAGCAAAAGCAAAAGTGTAACAAATCTCATTCAGACAGGAATGGCCCTTCCAGTCCACCCAAGCAAGGCAGAGTCTTCAGAGTGCCATCATCATCAAGACTCAGCGGGCAAGCATCCCCACTGAAGTCATGCGCAGTTCACAGAAGGGATTTGCTAGTCAGGTGAGCTGCCCACATATGAAAACTGCCAATATCTGCCCAAGTAGAAAAGGAAAAATGAAACTAAGAAGGGAAATCAGGGCCTAGATTGAAAGTGTATGAGAAAGTGTATTTAATTTCCTTTTATAACTGTATATAAAGCCTACAGATACAATTTCTGAACAAATTGATAGTTAAAAAGTGTTACTTTGACATATTGCCTCAAATAACATTTTTTTTAAAATCAAAGAAATCTGACTTCAACTCTTAGCACGTAGAATAGATTATTAATCTTTCAAATTTCTCTCTATATAAAATTAAGGCAATAATCCCTTCTTTGCATAGGTAAGTAGAGGAATGAGTTTAAAGCACCCTCAGAGTAGTTTATTACATAGTATCAGAAGCAATAGTAGGGATGATCTTAATAAATATCATTATCTATTACTTGTGTTAATATGTTAATATTGATAATTGTTTTTATTTCCATTATAAGGATGTCATTTTTATATTTTTTGATAAATATTTTATCTATTTAATGAAACACTGTTCTGGTAATTTTTTTTAAAACATATATTTTATTAGTACCTTATATATACACATTATCATTGCATTCAACATTGAGAGTTTGTACCAGTATATGACACAATTTGATTCTCATTCTTTCCCATTCCCCTACCCATTCTAATTTTTAATCCTAATTTTTGCCTCATTAAAGAGGAAAAGAGAAGGAGGATATCTAAGATCCAGGATTTACAGAAATCTTGAGATTGTTTATCTAGCTAATTTAATTTGAGTTTTTGTATTTTGACTTATACTGAATCATATTGTATCCAGAGATCATAATCTTAAAGGAAATAAATCAGATGCACAATTTTAAACATTGCTTGTTTCTCAGAAACCTAGAGTGGAAATAAAAAACAAAATGGAAGGTATATATTAGGAGATAGGAAGAACTTTTTCAAATGAGAAGAGTAATAGGAGAGAGGTAAGGAGAAGAAAAGAGGCTTTAGAAAAAAAAGAATGAAGTAGAAAATGGAAACAGAATTCTTATAGACAGTCAGGGCAAGAAGGGAGGGGAGTAGGGGAAATAAAGAATTGAGATAAATTACATGCATTACAAATTCCCTATGATAAATGTGATCATTATGTATGACAAACAGGTAAAGACTTATAATAATTAATTAATTAATTAATTAAGAATTTTAGGGCCAGGGATTAGGCTCAGTGGTTCCGGCACCTGTCATGCAAGCACAAGGACCTGGGTTCAATCCTCGGTTAACCATGTACCATACTGGGCATGGAGACTCATGCCTAGCAGCAATCAATACCACATACCACAGTGCTGGGCTTAGTGGCTCACGCCTGTAATCCCAGCACTCAGGAGGCAGAGGCAGGAGGTTTGCTGTTATATGAGTTTGAGGCTGAGCTCAGGGCCAGCCTGAACCACAAAGCGAGACTCTGTCTCAAGAAAAAAAAAAAAAAAAAA